>LR753406.1:31526-92782 GCA_902729485.2 Mus minutoides
CGGAAGGGGTCTTCAACCCTCTAGGTGGAAGAATAACATGAACTAACTAGTTACCCCTGCGCTCATGTCTCTAGCTGCATATATGGAAGAAGATGGCCTAGTTGGCCATCATTGGGAGGAGAGGCCCCTTGGTCATACAGACTCTATATGCCCCAGTACAGGGGAACGCCAGGGCCATTACGTGGGAGGGGGTGGGTAGAGGAGCAGGGCGGGGATGCGGGAGGGTAAGGGAAAATTTCTGGATAACATGTGAAATGTAAATGAAGAAAATATCTAATAAAGAGGAAAAAAAAAAAAAAAAAAAATTATGTTTCATTTAAAAAAAAAAAAAAAAAATTAACACTACACAATTGTGAACAAAAATAAATATTTCTGCCTCTAAGCCATTTTGTCACAAGAGTAGAAATTTGACTAAGAGGAATATATATTATAATTAGACTGTAAATCTTCATTCCACAAAATTCAAAATCAAAAATTTGTCAAAACAATAACTTGAATGCTTTAGAACTATATCTGTTATATCATGAATGAATATATTTTAATTTTTGTATAATACTTTCTATGTAATATAAAGCATGAGAAATATGCCACGTTTTCTCATAAATGTGAAAATATTTTAAAACATTATATTAGATGCTATTTAAATCATCTAGCTTGTGTTACTACATGCTCATCATCACATGTACACAGTAAGTATTCTATGCCTCCTGCCTCATACATCATAGACAGCCCTAAAATAGTATAAATGAGACAATTTCAGTAACCCAATAGTATATACTTTTGTTTGTTTAAGAATATTCTTTGAGAATAATCATTGAATTAATAAAGAAAAATATTCCATTCTTTGATTTATTTTATTATAGTTTTTATAGATACATATATTTTATTTTGTTTTGTTTTGTTTTTGATTTTGTTTTTTCTTTTTGATTAAAACTGGAGTTACTAGCTAGAGGTCAGAAACTAGGCAGTACAGGAGAATGCCAAGACCAGAAATCAGGAGTGGGTGGGTAGGGGAGCAGGGCAGGAGGAAGGTATAGGGGACTTTCGGGATAACATTTGATCTGTAAATGAAAAAAAATATCTAATAAAAAACAGAAACTAGGCAGTCTGATATATGTGATGGAACATTAGAAGACTGGTGTCAAAGACTTGGTTACTCACACAGGAACACATTAGTGTTCACTAGTGTTCAGTGTATCACTACTGTTTATGTGAGATGGCAGTTTCTGGCACCAGGCAAGGACCAAGAGAGCTAGACATGGGAGCTGAGTGAGACTGGGGCAGTAATTAGAGGCTAATGGAGCTAGCCACAAGAGGTTGAGAGAACTCAGGTTAGCATGGATTATAACACTAGAAGCAACAATGCATAACCAATGACATTCATACATGGACATAAATCATACCCACACACAGTAATGTGAGAGCTGAGCATAGCTTAAACCCACAGCCCACTGTTTATTTTGGTTCTGTAGACACAGGAGACATTACTCTAATGACAGAGAAGGGGAAGCCACATTAATGCACAAAAATCACAATATAAATTTACTTATTTTTAACCCAAATTATTTGAAGACTCACATGTCAAAATTTACACATTTTAAAAACCAAGTCAATAGCAGAGACTTCTGCAGAATGGTAGTAGACTGGAGAACATGATGGAGAGATAATTTAAGAAACGATTGTCTGATGTATCCATACTCAAGCATGTGTGTTTGCATACATACATACCCATAGAAAACAGTGCTTCATAATTCAAAATAAACTTTATAGTCTGGATACAGTTTGAAAAGCGACACATAATGGTTAATATCTGGAATTCATCTCTTAGATGCTTAAAATAGTTTATTTAAAATTTCAGAGTCCTGAGTACTAATAATTGTTAGCCTTCTGTATTTTAATTAGTATAGCCCAAACAACATTAGAGGCCGGTACTGTAATATCAATGCTAAATGTCTGAAGGATGATGAGAATAAACAGAATTTCTGCTCATTGACCCTATGAAAGGTTAACTATTCCATTCTTTAACTCAGCTTTAAATTATTTTTGCTTAGAATTAATACACTATAATGTTCCAATGAAGGTTATGGAATGTACATCATAGGTGTAAATTCTCACTTTTCAATTAAACCCAGTGTTTAGTTACTTCTTGATTCCTTCTTAAATTTGACTTGTGTGTACCTCTTAAAATGGTAGCCATTTTGATTCTGATTTGGAGGAGCAAAAAAAGTTAAGGGTTGATCTAAAAGGTGATGATAAGTCTGTCATAAATGTCATAGAATTTAATTTTTGTGAGGATACCAGCAGAATTAGGACATATGGGTGGAACCTGGAATAAGAACATACTCTGTTTCTCTGGCTACAACATCTCTCTCACTCTCTAGATTCCAGGAAAGGTAATTATAACAAGATAAAGCTTAGTACAATGCTAAATATAACATTTACAAGGTCTGACACCTGACTAATCATTTAAAGTCATCTTTTCAAATAGATCCATGTCAATTGAACAATTCACCATCTCCAAGATAGAGAAAGGAACTTAAGTCCCTTTAGAGTGATGATCACTTTGCTAATTTATACTCTTTCAATGTAGACCATTCTGTATATCAAAAATAATACAGGAAGGAAAGGCATATTCCTTACTTTAATGTGGACAAAAACATTTAGCATTTTAATGAGCTCCAGACTTAAAAACATACTGTGAAACCACAAGGATGTTTATTCAAAAGGCTAAAGCACAAATTTGAAGGGGAGAGAAACTGGACATATTCAGTCTCTCAGCATTACAGATTTATGTATCTATCCATTTCAAATAAGGACAAGCCAATACGTTTTGATGTTGTAGGGTCTAAGGATCTTCCCAACACAGTTGTCCACTTGAATGTATCCCTCTGTAGAGTCTGTTTGAAACGTTGGGCTCACCTCATAAGAAAGACACAACCTTTCCCTTCTATAATTATTTCGCTGTTCTGTCAAGGATACATTCATTTGTGTCTATGTGTACTGTGTGTCTACATGAGTGTATCCACACAAATGTTTGTAGGTGCACTCAACTCTGAATGTGGAGGACAGAAATAGATCCTGTAAAGTAAATTGGAGAGAGGGTGCTTTTCTATTTACCCTTTATCTCCCCAATAAGTAACACAGAGACCTTGTATTTATATTAAAAACTTCAGGCACTAAAATGGGCAGGTTCTGAGACACTTTAACCTGACTATGCCAGCCTGCTCTACTTTCCAGCCACTTGCCCCACTACTTATTTGCCATTTTAGTCTTGCTCTGGTTGTTCCTGCTGGCAGCATTCTCATGGGGATGACCCTGGAACTCTGCTCATGGCTAATCATGCTCGTCCCTCTGGTCCCCACCAGAGACCTTTCTCATTGGGCCTGAAAGTCCTACCTCTCCTTTCCTGTCCAGCTATTGGCTGAATCAGCTGTTTATTAACCAATCAGAGGTGATGAAAAACAATCTTTACACAGCATTGAGACAGGAGCTGCTCCAAAGATACAAATGATACCAGTGTCTGGATTGCAACCAGATCTCTGGTCACAGTGTTCAGTATCTGAATACACAGTGCACAAAACCATTCTCTGGCAATATCCCGAGAGGCTATGGCTAGAATTGGAGACACCGGGATTTGGAAGATGCCTGGTTTGTGATGTGGGTACAGGAATCTAAACACAGGACCTCCTGAGTGTATAGTAAATGGTCTTAGTCACAGAGCACTAGAGCGCTCTCTCTCTCTCTCTCTCTCTCTCTGTCTGTCTCTCTCTCACTTTTTATTATTAGTTCTAATTCTTTCTAGCTCATCAAGATTTTAAATGAATACATTTTCTAAAATTTGAAGACATTGTATATCCAGTGAAGTCTAAACAATGCTTCTGGACCTTCAGAGTGAGCGTTTCTTTGTCATACTCTAAGAACAGTTTCCTCTTGTTATTCCTCGAGGCACACAGGGAGGGCCTGTATTTCAATTGTTCCATTTTAAAGGATGCCGTGGCTTGAAGACAGAAACATCTGATAATTTATATATTTTCATACAGGAACTCTTGCTTCAGAATACATGTAAACTCACAAACACCACAAATGCTTTTTTCTTTCTCTCGAATTTCAGGCAACAAGGGAGCCAGAATATTTGGAATTTGTATAACCCCAAACTGTGTTTTCCTAACTAATCTTGGCAAGCTTCAAACCCCTGGAAAGTAACAATTCACTTCCCAGGCGATTGTCCTGGACAGCTCTGCAGCAGCAAAACTGAACAGGATATCCAGCTATTGAAAGGGGCCGTGGCCCAGGTGGCCCGCCTCACAGCTGTGGAGGGGCCTACAGAGTTGGGCTGCTCCTGCAGGAAGAGTTTTGCTTTTCCTCTGTCTGTTTTCACCTGGGAAGAGTCTATGGTCAGGATCCAAATGCTCAGCTTGCAGTCACAGGACCCTTCCTCCACAGCTAGTATAAATCACCAGAGAATAAATCATGTAGGAGAAACCTGGCGCACCCACACAAGCAGCTATTTGGCTATGAAAAACAGCTTCAACTTTAATGTCACAGTGGGAGACACATAACGGTACAGACAGGAGACCACTTAGGGCCAATTGCCAAATTCTTGAACAGAAAGGAAGCAAGGATGTAAGGATTGAGATGGATTCTTTGACCTTCTTGTTAGGGGTTCTCACTACCAAGGACTAGGTTTGCTTCGTGATGGGCTACTTCTAATTCTATGTATTTAAATATGTGGAGAGACAGGATACTTTTTATTCAACACAAAAGATCCTCAAGGAGGCAGGCATGGTGGTGCACACCTTTAATCCCAGCACTTGGGAGGCAGAGGCAGGCAGATTTCTGAGTTTTAGGCCAGCCTGGTCTACAAAGTGAGTTCCAGGACAGCCAGGCCTATACAGATAAACCCTGTCTCGAAAAACAAACAAAAAAACAAACAACAAAACAAAACAAAAAAAAACCCAAAACATCCTCAAGGAATCCTTACAAATAAGTCTGTCCAGACATAGTTTTCAAGTAGAGCAGGAGCCACCATGGGGAGGGTGATGAAAAACATGTTTCTGTATTTTGTACTCAATTTATATTTCGATTTCTCTGTGAAGTACTTGTAAAGGAAGGAGAAACTATATTTGTGTTCAGAGGAAAAATGTTTTGTAATCTTCAAACCGAGATTTTTATTCTAGCTCACACAATTAAATTTGTGTTCATGTAATTGTGTTTATGTCCTTGGTACATGTAAACTTCGTTTTATATTCTTAATACTAATGAACTAATATATTGATGGAATGTTATATAGATGATAGAACAGTGGTGGATGGTAATTAGACATAGAGAAAGACAAATGATGAAAGACTAAAAGATGAGCTATCAGAATCTAAACACTGTATCATTTGTTTGTTTTTTTTTTTAATTTTATTGTATATTTTACTTATTTACATTTCACCTGTTATCTACTTTCCTGCTTTCCCCTCTGCATACCTCCTACCCCATCCCCCATTCCCCTGCTTCTATGAGGGTGCTTTCCCCATGCACCTACTCACTCCCATCTTACCATCTTGGTATTCCTCTAAACTGGGGCATCGAGCTTTCACAGAACCAAGAGCTGCTGCTCCTATTAATGCCAGAAAAGGCCATCCTCTGCTACATATGCAGCTGGAGCCATGGGTCCCTCCATGTGTACACTTTGGTTGATGGTTTATCCTCTGGGAGCTCTGGGGGAGGGTGTCTGGTTGGTTGACATTGTTGTTCTTCTTATGGGATTGCAAACCCCTTCAGCTCCTCCAGTCCTTGCCCTAACTCCTCTGTTGGAGTCCCCGTGCTCTGTAAAATGGTAAGCTGCAAGCATCCAAATCCATATTGGTCAGACTCTGGCAGAAGCTCTCAGAAGACAGCTATATCAGGCTTCTGTCAGCTAGCACTTCTTGGCATGAGTAATAGTGTCAGGGTTTGGTGTCTGTATATGGGATGGATCCCCAGGTGAGGCAGTCTCTGTATAGCCTTTCCTTCAATCTCTGTTCCATATTTTGTTTCCATATTTCCTTTATACTGGAGCAATTGTGGATTAAAATTTGGAGATGAGTGGGTGGCCCCATCCCTCAACTGGGGACCTTACCTAAATTCTGGATATGGTCTCTACAAATTCTCCCTCCCCTTTGTTCAGTATTTCAGCTAATGTCATCCCAGTTGGATTCTGGGTTGCTTTCCTGGCATCTGGGACTTTCTGTTGGCTACCCTAAGTCCCCCATCCTCCATTGCTACACATCTGTTTAATTTCCTGACCCTCTGTATATCACCTCTGTCTCACAATCTGGGTATGTATCATTTAAAAAGTATAAGCATAACATTTTATTCTTTTATTCCATAAAATTATTAATTGACAATTGACTTACTGTGAAGATTTTGGAAATTATCAAACCAAATAACTTATAATTTAAAAAGCTGAAATCATGATCATCTGAGGATAGAATTAATAAAGTTGCATCACAGATACATTTTTTTATAAACATGAATACTGCTTAAAGCTATTGTCTTCTAAATTTGTTTAAATTTGGAAACACATATCAAATTATTTTTATATTCTGTTGCCACAATCACAAGTTGCTTAAATGAATAAGCTCTTCATTGGTGAATAATGTTCTTTGTGAAGAATTCTGAACCCATTTACACTTTGAGGAACATGAACATGATTCACCATCAAATAAGAGAAGTTAACCCAGTGTACTATAATCAGTGGGATGCATTTCATTTTGATATTAATTTCTCTTTTTTTATTAAAAGTGACTAGTAAACATAAAAAAGAACCCAATTCTTCTACTCGATATTTTTCATAAATTAATAAGGAAATACATCTGTGAGATTTGGGGGGTTTGTTAGTCTTCAGTAATCAAATAAGCTATAGCATATAAAATTTCATTGTATTATATATAGGAACTAATTATCTAAATAGCATATACTTAGAAATTCAGAAAACTATTCCTTTTCCCAGGGTGGTATATCCACCATGAATTTTATATATCATACCAACTGTGGGCATATTCTCTCTCTCTCTCTCTCTCTCTCTCTCTCTGTCTCTCTGTCTCTCTGTGTGTGTATGTGTGTGTGTGTTTGTGTGTGTATGTGTGTATGTACTAAATTCTTCCTTCTTATAGCTTTTTTATATTTATGTAATATTTATATTTTTGCATTCAGATATCATAAAAAATGTTATATCAAAAAAATTTGACTTAAAAGTTACTAGTTTTTCTTTAAGCCTTTCAGAATATATAAGGTCGTTTATACTAAGACCTTTTCATCCATTTGCAGTTGATTTGTATACATAATGGGAAATAGGAACTTAGTTTCATCTTTCAACATTTAAGAAAAAAACTGTATAACTAGTTTTTCCACAGCCTTTGTTGAAAAGATACTTCTTCCCATGTATGATTTTAGTATCTTCCTCAAGATTCAGATGGCTATAGCTTTGTGGGTTTAATTCTAAGTTGTTATTCTATTTTATTGATTTACATATTTTTTAACCAATACTGTGCTTTTTTTTTCTTTTACTATGATTTTACAATATACCTTGAAATCTTTTATTGTAATTCCACCAACACTATTATCTTTGTCCAGAATTGGTTTGGTTATCTGGGGTCTTCTTTGCTTCTCTTGTGGTTCTGCAGAGAATGTGTTGAAATTTTGATAGGATTGCATTGATGATATAAATCACTTTAATATTATACTCACTTCTGCATATTCAGCTCTAGCAATCTATGAGCATGGAACATTGTCTGGTGTCAACTTCAATTTCTTTCTTTAGGAAAGAGGTTTTGTATCTTTTCCTGGGTACTGTTAAATCTACAATGATTGGAGTTTGATGGTTTCTTCACAACTTAGAATTAAACCCACAAAGCTATAGCCATCTGAATCTTGAGGAAGATACTAAAAACATACATGGGAAGAAGTACCTTTTCAACAAAGGCTGTGGAAAAACTAGTAGGACCCGGTGGTGGGACAGAAGGCATTCTCTCATATCTCCTGGATCCATGGCTCCTGTCAAAGTTACCACTCCCACAGCCCCCACAGGAGAGGCTTCTGGCTAGCAGTCAGATAGACAATGTCCCAAGCTTCTGGCACTCTGGCTAAACTCCTCCCCACAGTTACCTAGCAACAATGAGATAACAACCACACTAAAAGAGGGGCTGTTTGGCCCCTCCTTGCTCTCTCTCTCTCTCTCTCTCTCTCTCTCTCTCTCTCTCTACCTCTTTTTATCTTCTCTCTTTCCCCCTGCCTTTCTACAATAAAGCTCTAAAAGCATAGACTGTCTCTGTTATCAAGGTCCGGACTAAAGACACTTGCCTGTGTGGGAACATCTCTCCCTCTGCCCTCTTCCCTTATCTCTGGAGCCTAGTGCTGCCTCAGGGCCCCTATTCTGTTCTCACTTCCTCTGCTGGATCCAGTGTGGGATGCCAGAGACTGAGAACCTGGTACCAGGGACTGCCCCTTGTCAACCCACCACCTTGTAGGGTCAGTGGCTTCACACAGCCAGGTGCCCACCCAGGGCTGCATGGAAAGCTTCCACCAGTCCTCCCAGATCTGCCTGCCCAGAGCACAGGAACTCTAGCCTGACATGGGCTCGCTCCCTCTCCCCTCTTCCTCTACACCCATGGCTCCACATGCTTCCAGATATTTTTTTTCTTTAGTTTGAAGACATTTTACTATTTCTTCAATCTCAATGCTTATTATAGATCTATTTATGTTCTTTATGTACTCTCAGCTTAATTAATTAATTAATTAATTAATTAGTTCTCAACAATAAAAGAACCTCTGGTGGAATCACCATGCCTGACCTCAAGCTGTACTACAGAGCAATCATAACAAAAACTGCATGGTACAGGTACAGCAACAGGTAGATCAATGGAATAGGATCAAAGACCCAGAAATGAATCCACACACCTATGGTCACCTGATCTTTGACAAGGGAGCTAAAACTATCCAGTGGAAAAAAGACAGCCTTTTCAACAAATGGTGCTGGCACAACTGGCAGCTATCATGTAGAAGACTGGGAATTGATCCATTCTTATCTCCTTGCACTAAGGTCAAGNAAGCACACATTGAAAGAGTTAAAGAGATCATGTGTGAAGCTGAATCCAAAGGATGGACCCAATGACTGCGGCTGCCAGGGATCCATCCCACAATCAGCCACCAAACATAGACACTATAGCATATGCCAGCAAGATGGTGCTGAAAGGGCCCGGATATAGCTGTCTCGGGGGGAAAATATACCAATGCCTGGCAAACATGAAGGTGGAAGCTCACAGTCAGCTATTAGATGGAACACAGGGTTCCCAAGGAAAAAGGAGCTAGAGAAAGTACCCAAGGAGCTGAAGGGGTCTTCAACCCTCTAGGTGGAAGAATATCCATGAACTAACTAGTACCCCCTGAGCTCATGTCTCTAGCTGCATATATAGAAGAGGATGGCCTAGTTGGCCATCAGTGGGAAGAGAGGCCCCTTGGTCATGCAGACTTTATATGCCCCAGTAAAGGGGAACGCCAGGGCCAAGATGTGGGAGCTGGTGGGTAGGGGAGCAGGGCCGGGAGGGGGGAGGGTATAGGGAACTTTCTGGATAACACTTGAAATATAAATGAAGAAAATATCTAATAAAAGTTGAAAAAAAAAAAGAAAGAAAGAAACTGGAGAAAACATACACTAGCAGCTTGACAGCACACCTGAAAGCTCTAGAACAAAGAGAAGCAAATATACCAAAGAGGAATAGACATCAGGAAATAATCAAACTCAGGGCTGAAATCAACCAAGTAGAAACAAAAAGAACTATACAAAGAATCAACAAAATCAGGAGCTGGTTCTTTGAGAAAATCAACAAGATAGATAAACCCTTAGTCAGACTAACCTGAGGTCACAGAGACAATATCTACATTAACAAAATCAGAAATGAAAAGGGATGCATAACAAAAGAAACCAAGGTGGTTAAAAAAAATCATCATATCCTACTCCAAAAGCCTGTATTCAAGAAAGCTGAAAAATCTGGATGAAATGGGCAATTTTCTACATAGATATCAGGTGCCATAGTTAAATCTGGATCAGATAAACCATCTAAACAGTCCTATAACCCCTAAAGAAATAGCAGGAGTCATTAAAGTCTCCCAACCAAAAAAAAAAAAAAAGCCCAGGACAAGATGAGTTTAGTGCAGAAATCTATCAGGCCTTCAAAGAAGACCTAATACCAATAGTCTTCAAACTATTCCACATACTAGAAACAAAAGGAAAACTACCCAATTTGTTCTATGAAGCCACAATTATGCTTACTCCTGAAACATACAAAGACTCAACAATGGAAGAGAACTTCAGATCAATTTCTCTTATGAATATCAATGCAAAAATACTCAATAAAATTCTAGCAAAGCAATCCAAGAAGACATCAAAATAATCACTCACCACAATCATGTAGACTTCATCACAGGGATGCAGGGATGGTTCAATATAGGGAACTCTATCAATGTAATCCACTATATAAAGAAACTCAACAACAACAGAAAGAAAGAAAGAAAGAAAGAAAGAAAGAAAGAAAGAAAGAAAGAAAGAAAGAAAGAAGAAAGAAAGAAAGAAAGAAAGAAAGAAAGAAAGAAAGAAAGAAAGAAAGAGCATGATCATCTCATTAGATGGTGAGAAAGCATTTGAGAAAATCCAACATTACTGCATGTTAAACAGAGTGGGAAAAAAAATCTTTTCCAATCCTACATCCGATAGAGGGCTAATATCCAATATATACAAAGAACTCAAGAAGTTAGATTCCAGAGAACAAAATAACCCTATAAAAAAAAAATGGAGTACAGAGCTAAACAAAGAATTCTCAACTGAGGAATACCGAATGGCTGAGAAGCACCTAAAGAAATGGTCAACATTCTTAGTCATAAGGGAAATGCAAATCAAAACAACCCTGAGATTCTACCTCATACCAATCAGAATGGTTAAGATCAAAAACTCAGGTGACAGCAGATACTGGTGAGCTTGTGGAGAAAGAGGAACATTCCCCCATTGCTGGTGGGATTGCAAGCTTGTACAACCACTCTGGAAATCAGACTGGTGGTTCCTCTGAAAACTGGACATAGTACTACCTGAGTATCCACTAATACCTCTCCTGGGCATATACCCAGAAGATGCTCCAAGATGTAATAAGGGAACATACTCTACTATGCTTATAGCAGCCATATTTATAATAGCCAGAACCTGGAAAGAACCCAGATGTCCATCAACAGATGAATAGATACAGAAAATTTACACAACAGAATACTACTCAGCTATCAAAAACAACAATTTCATGAAATTCACAGACAAAATGGATGGAACTAGAAATTATCATCCTTAGTGAGGTAACCCAATCACAAAAGAACACGCATGTTATGCACTCACTGATACATTGATACCAAGTGCTCAGAATTCCCTAGATACAATTCACAGACCACATAAACCTCAAGAAGAAGGAAGAACAAAGTGTGGATGTTTCGGCCCTTCTTAGAAGGGGGAACAAAATACTCACAGAAGCAAATATGGTGACAGAGTTTAGAGCACAAACTGAAGAAAAGGCCATCCAGATACTTCCCCACATGGGTATCCTTCCCATATACAATCACCAAATGCAGACACTACTGTGAATGCCAAGGAGTGCATGCTGACAGGAGCCTGTCTCCTGAGAGCCTCTGCCAGAGCCTAACAAATACAGAGGTGGATGCTTGCAGCCATCCATTGGACTGAGCATGTAGTTCCCAATGGAGGCGTTAGAGAAAGGACTGAAGTAGCTGAAGGGGTTTACAGACCCATAAGAAGAATATCAACCAACCACACCCCATAGAGCTACCAGGGACTAAACTACCAACCAAAGAGAACATATGGAGGGTCCCATGGCTCCAGTAGCACATGTAGCAGAGAATGGCCTTATCTTGTCAGACATCAATGGGAGAAGGGGCCCTTGGTACTGTGAAGGAGAATGCCCCAATGTAGGGGAATGTGAGAGTGGGGAGGCAGGAGTGGGAAGGTGGGAGTGCGTGGTGGGTTGAGGAACACCCTCATAGAAACATGGTAGGGGGTATGGGAAGGGGGATCTTTGCGAGCAGGCAGGAAAGGGGATATTATTTGAAATGTAAATAAATAAAATATCCAATAAAAAATAAAATTAATGTCCAAATGTTTAGTGCATGTATAGTTAGAATTATAATTTCTTTCTGAAGGGTTTTTCTCTTAATTGATAGACACTGATTTCCTTTATCTTTAATTTTTATTTGGTACTTCCAATCCTGTTTCCTTCTGGTTCTATTTGCTTTAAACACCTTTCCTATTCTTTACCATTAAAACAGTGTTTCTTTGCTAGTGAAATGTTTTTCTTATAAAAAAATCTATTCTTGGGTTCTAATTTTTCATCTTACCTGCCAACTCATGTCTTTCAGTTAAATAACTTAGTCCATTTAAATTCTGTGGTTTTTGTCAAAAGGAATGCATTGATTCCTCTCATTTTATAATCCTCATTTGTTCATTTGTAATTCTAGTATAGTTTCTGCTATCTCTAGTATCTTGGATATATTTATCTTTTCCCTCTCTATATAGAAATTTTGCAAGTATCTTCTCAGTTTGTGTTTGTCCTGGAAAGTGTGTGTGTGTGTGTGTGTGTGTGTTTCAGTTTTAGAACTATATCATCTAATGCACTTCTAGTTTTAAGAGTTTCTGTTGAGAAGTTCACAGCTACTCTAACTGATTTGCCATCACACAAAATTGATGATTTTTTTTCAATATTATTTATATTTCTGTGTCCTTAGTATTTTAGGTATAATAAGATATAAAGGCACTTCTGGTCATATATGTTGTAAATTCTTTCTCCCCTGGATATTTTTGCCTAGATTGTAATAACTTTTCTGTGATGATATCAGCTATTTTTCAGTGCCTCGACCTGTTAAATGTAAGTATTTTTGTTTTGTTTTGTTTTGTTTTTTACAAAGTAAATTTTGTAGAACTACAAGTGTTCTGTTTTTCTTATGTAACTGTTCTTACAGATTGCTGCCCAATCCCCACTGGATGGCAGAACTCAGCCAAACTGCCTTCTCTGAAATGGACAGTGGTCTCTCTCCTGGCTTGCCACCTGAAGTTTCTTTTCTCTTTTCTCAACCTAGTTTTTATTTAGCACTACTTGCTCTTTAGGATGTCTTTTCTCCAGCTGTTCCCAGTATACTACTCTCCGTAATATTTTAGCAGTCTGTTTATTAGCATTAGTCCTCGTCTTCCCCTCCTCCAGTTGAACATTCTGCTTTATAGAGTTAACAAACTAGTTTCAATAATCATTATGGGTGAAAATTTACTTTTATTCTAATCTCCTATGTTCTAAAAGGGTTATATCCATTATTCTGTTGTGGCTGGGAATTCAGGCACTTATGTTTTTCACATATTAGATTTTAAGTAGTTAGCCCAAATAATTTTTTTAAAATTTTTATCTCAATTACTTTTCTTTGCCTATCTTTGTTTTCTGCTCTGTTAGGGATTGGCTGTAATACTTTGAATTGATTTGGCCCTCCAAATCAGGAAACTTTGTGTTCAAACATTGAAGGTCATTGACCCAACTGGGTTTTGAAAGACTAATCAAGAGCCTATGGCTGATTGCTGGGCAGGTAGACTGCAGCAGGACCTTTAGATTTGCATGGTCTAGGGACTGGGAGAGAGGAAGTAGGGAGAATCACCATGATTCTGATGAAGATTCAGACTTAAAGCTGCAGAAGGAAAATCATCTGAGATGTAGGTGAGAAGTAATGTGCCCCCTCCCAGGGGCTGCCCAGAAGTCTTGGGCAACAAAGACTAGGGGGCGGCCCATAGTGAGCCAAGGCAACAAAGATAAAATATGGAATCAGAGGGCATTAAGCCAGGAGTATTGGAAAGAAAAGCCGCTGGGAGGATTAAAACTGCCCAGCCTTTAAACTAGTCAAGACATACTTAAAATTAACTAGCGTGTGTGTGTGTGTGTGTGTGTGTGTGTGTGTGTGTGTGTGTGTGTGTTTTATTCGAGAATCCAGAGAGCTTTTGGGTGGGAGTGCACATGTGACCTGTCAGGAAAACAAAGTGGTTTAGTTGATTCATGGCTATACTGCTCATTCTTCTGATTTTCCACAATCTATTACTATTTGTCTTTAACATTTGATAGTTATTAATCATTTGTTTGTTATAAATGAAGGTTTTTTTTTTCCAGATGGTTGTTTGATAATAGCTTTTTGGCAGAAGGATGACTTTAGTTTCAGTAAACCTTTGGTTTTCAATCTGAACTCCCTCATTTGCTAGCTATGTGACATTTTTAAGGCACTGGGGATCAGTGAGATTCAATTTTAGCACAAGAGAGGAAAGGACTGGTAAAATCTGTTAACCACAAACACACACACACACACACACACATACACACATACACACACACACACACACACACACACACACACACACACACACACACACACACACACACACACACACACACACACACACACACACACACACACACACACACACACACACACACACACACACACACACACACACACACATACACACACACACACACGCACAAAAGGAAAAATAGCATAGCATACCCTGGAAAAAGTACAAAATTAATGATCAATATTATTATGTAATATATTAAAATGATTTAGAATATTAGATAGCCTAATTGCACCATGAAGTCAAATTTGTATAGTGTATGAGTTAATGCACAAAAGTTTTTAAAAAGCAGATGATAAAAGCAATCCTCATTTAGAAGGTTACTCTGATTTATAGTAGATGTTTGATGATAGATTTATTAAAATTTTTATTTGCTATTTTTTTAGTATTACTACTTTGATATATAATACCTTAATATATATTTGACCATTTCCTCAATGGAAAACATGATTTTTTTTCATTCTCCTTTTTGTAATCTTTAAAATGAAAAGGACAGCCTTAAGGAAAATTGATCTCTAAAACTTTGTTCCTATAAAAGACACAGAGTTCTTACACGAGAAGAGTTCATCTTAGCCTCTAGTAGTGTATAGATCTTCTAATAATAAAATGAAACGTATTCACACAATGTGTTCTAAAGAAGAGAGAGCAGAGGGAGTCTCTTTGTAGCTAAATTAAAGAACTTAAAGATAGGTGACCCTGTCTTTGTATTTAGAAAATAAGACTTCCAAATGATCCATTTAGACATACTACATTAAAAAGAATGAAAGACATTGGTGTTATAGTAGTTATTCCTTGTAAATGGGCCACTATAACATCAGATACCACTATTTCTAGACCTAAATATTATAATTAATCAATAATTTTCTCCATCTTCTGGAAGAGCAAGCAAACACTCCTTTTTGTCTGGATACACATATACCATGGTATGTAAGTGGAGATCAGAAGACAATTTGTGGAAATCAGTTCTCTCCTTCCACTAAATGAGTCTCTGGAATTGAACTTAATTTGTCAATGTTGGTAGCAAGTGACATGGCATCCTGACCCATGGCTGGCCCCCACACAGACCTTTAAAAATTGCATACTCGCTCCTATACAAGTTCATTAGATTTGGGGAGCACAGTATTTAGAAGTTGGGGAAATTTCTTAATACATAAATCTTGTCAAGATTTCTTTCCTGTGAAGTATGTCTCTTCATTTCATGGAAAGATGTTTCTATATTACTTCTTGGTCTTCCTATTTCATTGGTTGTTTCTTATGGATTCTCTTTCCTCTGCACACTAAGTTGACTCTCTCTGTGTCCTGCTACGTCATTGGATTGTAAAGATGATTCTTTGAACAACCTCTGATTATAAAGCTTTCCAACATTTAGTTTATAATTTCATGTACACAATATAGGCATCCACATTAACTGATGGTGTTTGGTTTTTTAACTTTTTATTAATTCTTTGTGAATTTCACAACATGCATACCAGTCCCACTCGTCTCCCCATCCCTGCATATATGCCCTGCACTCTTACAACCTTTCCCACAAAAGAAAATAGAACATTTAAAAAAATGAAAAGAGGAAAAAAAACTTAATAATAATAAACAAATGAATAAATCTCACTATGGAATCTGCAGTATGTCACACACAGTGTACTTTTGCCCAAATAGCTTTACATGCAACTGTTCACTGCAATGAGTCATTATTGTAGTTCAAGACATTAGGCTTCTGTTACCCTATCAATACTGGATCCCCACCAGGCTCCTTTGAGATATACTGTTGTTACTCTGTGTCATAAAGATCCTGTAGCTTTGTTTCTGCAGTATCAGCCCCTTCATGTGCTCCAGCATTTTATAGATCTAGTAGATATTGGGGTGGCCAACTCAAGACACTGGATCTGAGCCTAGGAGGTGGCTTTGTTGTTCAGACTAGTAGCTCTTCTTCACCTGTGCCTACAAGGCCAGCTTTCTTGTTTTGCTCAGTTGATTGTCTGGGGCATATAGAAGAGATTCTTTCTTGTGTCCAGGCCACTATACAACCTGTGAGGTGGGGGGAGGGTCAGCTTCACTTGCTTATGCCCTCAGGTGGCTTTGCCATTCCTAAACCAGACCCAGCTCTACTGCCCAGGAAAGGTTCATGGCCTGCTCTCTCCTAAGTGATGCAGTCTGTGAGGGTTGGGGACAGCTCACTAGCTCTCATGACCTTAGACCCAGCTCTCTCAAACTGGCCAGTCTAGGGAGATGGGCCAGCTCTCCAGCTCTATTGTGATGCTCATGCGAGGTGTGGGGCCCACTATTCCAATTACATCATCAGGGGAGAGGCACAACCTGATGTTTTGAAGTACTCTCATTCTTATCAAGGAGGTCTATTTTGGGGATAGTCTATGTTCTTCACCCTGCTGTTATCTCCTAAGTTTATTAGACTCTGCAGTATCATGGTGAACTAAGAACCATCTCTTTACCTATTGTGCTTTATCCAAGGCTACAATCCTTTCTGCAGACTAGAGCTAAATTTGTAGAGATTTAATATTGCCCACTCCTGATTCATAGCTATGTCTCATAGAAAAGGAATAAGACGAGGATATACTTATTTAGATACAATTATGATTTCTCACTCTCCATATAATTTACAGTTTATCTTGGCAAATGTCCATATCCCTTTGCAGAAATATGCAGCATAAAGAATTTGTATTCATCATAGATTCTATTGTGTAGTCCTTTATTAGCTCCTATGTGCCACCTAAATCAATTATGATCATCTACATTTCTTTGTGTATCAATGGAGAAAATGAAGAAACCATTGAATTAAGTGTTATTTATATGAAGAAGTAAGTAAAGAATGCTTCCTTTTCTAATATAAAATTCATTAAATAATAGAGGGAAAATAAACCTCTACTTCCACTCCATGTAGAAAAATGCTATCCTTTGGCATCAAAACCCTCTAATTCTATGAAATTGCCCCAAGAGACAGCTGGCTTACACATAATATAGCAACCACTCTAGAGAGCAGTGAATACAAATACATACAACAAAATCTGTCACTCAGTGACTAATATTCATGTAGCATCAACAGAGAAATCAGCTTTATAATTCAAGCAGAAAATCTATTTCCTCAGTGTGTTTCTGATAACACATCCACTATAAACAAATTATAAAAAGCCTAATTGCATAGGGCAGTGGGGAATTCTGCTACTGTCCCCTTTGTTCAATTAATGCAAGTAGAGCAGAGAATATAGCTGCAATTTACAACAATGTTGCAGGGGCATGCCTATGCTATGGACCACTCTTCTCCCTGATGTTTGTGGAACTGTTTGTGCATTAGTAATCGATAAATTAGCAAAGCACAGAGGCATTGCATTTTTTTATGTTTTGCTAGCATAATACAAAGAAAATGTCTAAGATGAAACATTCAGCTGAATGGCAAAAATATACTTTCACGATTTTTCTTATTATAAGAATTACTGTTCCATCCTGGTCATGGCATTGAGGAGCTCAAGTTTTAGAGAATCCCCATCAATTTAGCCCAATTAGCATAAACCAATATGTGTGTATTTTGATTGGAGAATCATTATCAATTGTGTTACTTAACTAAATACCAGAACTGTATCAATGGCAAGAGCACACTCTTGTCTTCAAAAAATATTAAATGCAAAGTTTTACAACATAATGTATTTTTTAAGCATGACCATAATTCGATGAATAAATAAGAACAGTTAAATATTCTTACTTTATTCTGTGTTAATATGACAAACTTTTCCCCAAAATGCTGCCAAATGCATAGATTTCAAGTACTCACTATCATGTCTTATTCTCCATGTACAAACTGTTCTTTCTGCTTTCAGATGAATTACAGATACAGATCAAAGAATTCCCCTCTCTTGATTGAAAAACATTCAAATAAAAGGAGAATTTCTGCTTACTTTTAATAGTGTGACAATTTTAATATAGTGATGTTACCACAGAGATGCATAGCTTGGTGACATGGTCTTTTACAAGCATTAAAACAAATCCATGGCTCCTCAGTCTTAGAGAGCCTAATTTATAACAGTACCTCTTTGGTGTGTTTGTATGTGATTTAATATGTACATACATATGTCTGTCTGTATGTGTTTGGTAGTGTAAGGCTTCTCATAGATCCCTATGAGTTCTTTGGAGGGGGAACATTACAAGAAGAAAAATATAAAAGTGGGGGCAGTGCAGGACTCAGCAAAGGTAGCCATGTGATGCTTTCACCCTGAAGCTTGGTTTTCCTCCATCCTTCCTTATAAAACAGATGGAAGTACTGATCTTGTTTAACACGTGTTCATTCATAAAGGACACTGTCATTTTGGGAATACACAGAGAATGTGAGTCTAACAAGAGCAGATATGAGTTTATATAAATCATATATAACAAAAAGCTAGTGTGACATTTTAGTGTACCTATAAAGGAGTGAGGGCTTTGGTGTGAACAGTATACTAGATTACTAATAAGAAAACAACATGCAGAATCTAAGAAGTAATATATTCCAGTGATGTTATGGTGACTTAACATGACCTATTCATTCCTATGCACTGAAAAAAATAGAAAATACTGAACAGTAAAATAAGGATATTAAAAAAAAAACCTGTAAGGTTGTAGTGGCACATGCCTTTAATTCCAACACTTGGAAGGCAGAGGCAGACAGATCTCTGTGGGTTCAATATTGGCCTGTTCGATACATTTTTTAAGTATTTATGTTTGCATTATCAATATTTTACCTGGTGTGCATCATGTATATGTACTTGTGTTTTCCTGGTGCCTGTAGAGAACAGAAAAGGGCACTGAAGTAGCTGGAACTAATATCTCAGACAATTGGGAACTGCTGTATGGACACAGAAACAATCCTGGGTCCTTTGCAAGATCTTCCAGGGCTCTTAATGATTAAGCCATCTCTCCATCTCTAGTGTTTCAACTACAATTTGCAGGGTCACACAAACATCTTCCCCATATCTGCTCAAGACATTCCTGATCTGTGTCTCCTTAGTGCCTTCCAAACAGAATGTTTAGTCTAGACAGAATAGCAGCTAGCTCATCTGGAAAGATCTGAATGACCTTAGCTAAAGATATCTGTCTCCTCAACCCTGGGAACCATCACTTGTGAAATAAAGAGGCTGGCTAGCCTGCTATATTTAATTATGGTAAAGCATATGAAATTTTTGGTCAGTTCCTTTGAAATGATTAAATGGGCCATAAATTCTAATGTCAAATTACTCACTCTTTAAAAGAAACCTGATGTTGAACATATTTTCAGGTGCTTCTCAGCCATTCGATATTCCTCAGTTGAGAATTCTTTGTTTAGCTCTGTGTCCCAATTTTTAATGGGGTTATTTGGTTTTTTGGAGTCCATCTTCTTGAGTTCTTTATATATATTGGATATTAGTCCCCTATCTGATTTAGGATTGGTAAAGATCCTTTCCCAATATGTTGGTGGCCTTTTTGTCTTATTGACAGTATCTTTTGCCTTACAGAAGCTTTGCAATTTTATGAGGTACCATTTGTCAATTCTTGATCTTACAGCTGAAACTATTGCTGTTCTATTCAGGAATTTTTCCCCTGTATCCATATCTTCAAGGCTTTTCCCCACTTTCTTCTCTATAAGTTTCAGTGTCTCTGGTTTTATGTGGAGTTCCTTGATCCACTTAGACTTGATCTTAGTACAAGGAGATAAGAATGGATCAATTTGCATTCTTCTACATGCTAACTGCCTGTTGTGCCAGCACCATTTGTTGAAAATGCTACCTTTTTTTTCTACTGAATGGTTTTAGCTCCCTTTTCAAAGATCAAGTGACCATAGGTGTGTGGGTTCATTTCTGAGTCTTCAATTCTATTCCATTGGTCTACTTGTCTGTCACTATACCAGTACCATGCAGTTTTTATCACAATTGCTCTGTAGTACAGCTTTAGGTCAGGCATGGTGATTCTACCAGAGATTCTTTTACCATTGAAAAGAGTTTTGCTATCCTAGGATTTTTGTTTTTCCAGATGAATTTGCAAATTGCCCTTTCTAATTTGTTGAAGAATTGAGTTTAAATTTTGATGGGGATTGCATTGAATATGTAGATTGCTTTCTGCAAGATAGCCATTTTTACTATATTAATCTTGCCAATCCATGAGCATGGGAGATCTTTCCATCTACTGAAATCTTCTTTGATTTCTTTCTTCAGAGACTTGAAGTTCTTATCATACAGATTTTTCACTTGCTTAGTTAGAGTTCAAAATCCTTAATCATCAGGGAAATACAAATCAAAACAACCTTGAGATTCTACCTCACATTAGTCAGAATGGCTAAGTTCAAAAATTCAGGTGGCAGCAGATGCTGATGAGGATATGGAGAAAGAGGAACACTCCTCCATTGTCGGTGGGATTGCAACCTTTTACATCCACTCTGGAAATCAGTCTGGAGGTTCTTAAGAATATTGGACATAGTACTACTGGAGGATCCAGCAATACCTCTCCTGGGCATATATCCAGAAGATGTTCCAACTGGTAATAAGAACACATGCTCCACTATTTTCATACCAGCCTTATATATAATATTCAGAAGCTGGAAAGAACCCAGATGCCCCTCAACAGAGGAATGGATACAGAAAATGTGGTACATTTATACAATGGAGTACTACTCAGCTATTAAAAACAATGAATTTGTGAAATTCCTAGGCAAATGGATGGACCTGAAAGGTATCATCCTGAGTGAGGTAACACAATAACAAAAGAACACACATGATGAACACTCCTTCATTGTTGGTGGGAATGCATCGACCAAGTTGGTGAGACCTTTAGTCAGACCGCCAAGGAGTCTTTTAACCTGTATCATGATGGTCTTCTAGGACGTTATGGAGATGACCCGTATATAGGTCTTCTATAAGGTAGACCATTATTCCTGTGTACAAGGTGATACAAGTATCGTCGGAATAAGTATTATCGGTCTTCGACCTAAGAACCCAGATGTCCCTCTACAGAGGAATGGATACAAAAAATTTGGCATATTTACACAATGGAGTACTACTCAGCTATTAAAACAATAAATATATAAAATTCCTAGGCAAATAGATGGATCTGGAGGCCATCATCCTGAGTGAAGTAACCCAAACACAAAAGAACTCACATAACATGTACTCACTGATATGTGGATATTAGCCCAGAAACCTAGACTACCCAAGATACAATTTACTAAACACATGATACTCAAGAAGAAGGAAGATCAAAATGTGGACACGTCACCCCTTCCTAGAATTAAGAACAAAGCACACATTGACAGAGTTACAGAGATCATGTGTGAAGCTGAATCCAAAGGATGGACCCAATGACTGCGGCTGCCAGGGATCCATCCCACAATCAGCCAACATAGATACTAATAGCATATGCCAGCAAGATAGTGCTGAAAGGGCCCGGATATAGCTGTCTTGGGGGAAACTATACCAATGCCTGGAAAACATGGAGGTGGAAGCTCACAGTCAGCTATTAGATGGAACACAGGGTTCCCAAGGAAGGAGTTAGAGAAAGTACCCATGGAGCTGAAGGGGTCTTCAACCCTATAGGTGGAAGAATAACATAAACTAACTAGTACCCCCTGAGCTCATGTCTCTAGCTGCATATATAGAAGAGGATGGCCTAGTTGGCCATCATTGGGAAGAGAGGCCCTTTGGTCATGCAGACTTTATATGCCCCAGTTCAGGGGAACGCCAGGGCCAAGATGTGGGAGAGGGTTCGTAGGGGAGCAGGGCTGGGAGGGGGGAGGGTACAGGGAACTTTCTGGATAACACTTGAAATGTAAATGAAGAAAATATCTAATAAAAGTTGGAAAAAAAAAAGATCACACATGATATGCACTCACTGATAAGTGGATATTAGCCCAGAATCTTAGAATACCCAAGATACAATTTGCAAAACACATGAAACTCAAGAAGAAGGAAGACCAACGTGGGGACACTTCGCCCATTCTTAGAATTGGGAACAAAACAACCATGGAAGGAATTACAGAGACAAAGTTTGGAGCTGATATGAAAGGATGGACCATCCAGAGACCACCCCACCTGGGGTCCATCCCATAATCAGCCACCAAACCCAGACACTATTGCAAAGGCCAGCAAGATATTGCTGACAGGACCCTGATATAGTTGTCTCGTGTGAGGCTATGCCAGTGCATGCCAAACACAGAAGTGGATGTTCACAGTCAGCTATTGGATGGAACACAGGGCCCCCAATCGAGTAGCTAGAGAAAGTACCCAAGGAGCTGAAGGGATCTACAACCCTATAGGTGGAACAAAAATATGAACTAACCAGTACCCTCAGAGCTCGTGTCTCTAGCTGCATATGTAGCAGAAGATGGCCTAGTGGCCATCATTGGGAAGAGAGGGCCCTTGGTCTTGCAAACTTTTATGCCCCAGTACAGGGAAAATACCAGGGCCAAGAAGTGGGAGTGGGTGTGTAGGGGAGGGTTGGAGGTTATAGGAGACTTTCGGGATAGCATTTGAAATGTAAATGAAATAAATACCTAATAAAAAATTGGAAAAAAAAAAAGAAACCTAAAATGTTGCATTTCAGATGACTAAATTCTCCACTTACTTGTACCATTGGTACCATTTGAAAACATTGCAATCCATCCACCGAGTCAGAAAGGTAACAGAACACAGCATGAGTTTTATGCCCTTTGCTGTCTGTACTTACTATACAGCTTCAGACAGTGGCTGACATTCCAATGACACAGAGCAGAACTGCTGTTTTTTGGGGTTTTTTTTTTTGAAAAGATAGAATATTGTTTTAATATGAACTATGGACTTTTTCCATCATGTCTTATGCCACTTGTATTCTCTAAAGGTCATTTTGTGTCTTCAACCTCAAAATCATTAATATACTGGGAGTAGACAGAGAATTTCATTCCTATTTCCCCAACTTTAACTGAGAGCCTAATACAAAACTGCAAGTGATGCTGTTAACACACTAATGGACGTCTGGACTTTCTCTGTTATTTATAGGGCCAATTAGATTGCTCTCCACTGAGAAAAAATTCAAAACTTAAAAAAATAAATTTTAAATTTAAAGGAATATGTAAGTATCCAAAGCGTAGTGAATTTGTGGTAATAGCAGCTGAACTGAAAATAATGAGAAACAGTATTATTTAAAAGCAGAATATTAGTGTCAGAATTTAGAGAATAATTATTAGTCTTACTAGAAATGTAGACACACATTAAAGGAGTATATAAACAGATACAAGTTCAGAAATTACTTAAAACTATTTCACTATGAATAGTTGTTTGGTTTTTTTTATAAGAAAAATGTGATATTAAATATTCAGTAAGGAATTTAAAGTTGTATTTTTGGAGAAAAGAACAATTTAAAATTCTTGTCACTACAATATATCTTTGCAGGGGCCATTGGTATAAAAACTTTTACACAAAGTTGCATTGTCTTAAAAGAAGAGGCCTCCAGCCACTTCTGATTTTCAACAGTCTCACAGGCTAAAATTTAGAGGTTGAACTATTAAGATGGATTTTAGTACAAAATTTTATGTAACCCAATATATCCAAAACATATCCCTCAACTAGTGTTGAGATCAATATGTGAGATGTTCCACAATTTTAGATTTTTAGGCCAATTAGCATTTTATATTTCTGCCATATCTCACTATAAACAAGTCACACTTAAAACACCCCAAAGCTCTTAATACAGCCCAGATATGTCTATGCTTTCTGGTGCATACTTAATAAAATCCAATACAGACAATGTTATCTACTTGAATGAATACTGGCTAGAGTTCCTGGGAAAATGCTAGTCCAATGGATTTAAAGTAACTGAAAACTGGTCTTTTTATTCTTTAAATTGCAGTTAGAATCAGACCTCCGGTTCCCTCAGCCAGGTTTTGTATTCTCCTAGTGAAATGCATGTCACATAGGAATTCACAAAGCAGTTCAGTCAAGCGTTCTATCTGTAAACCATTCTCTTTTTCCCATTGTATTGCAAGAGCTATTATACTTACAGTCCCTGTGGAGTAAATGCTTCCCACTTATTTATCTTCTAAAGTTTATTTTTGGAAACTAGATTTAATGAGCAAAACCCAGATGCATTGTCACAGAAACAGTTAAATTTACTCTTCAGTCCACATCTGGAATGGGTTGGGAGCTACCAAAGTATACAAAGAATAAACAATATAAACTAATTTTCTTATTTGTGAATGTCAGAAAGCTGA
Organism: Mus minutoides; assembly: GCA_902729485.2. Lineage (NCBI taxonomy): Eukaryota > Metazoa > Chordata > Mammalia > Rodentia > Muridae > Mus > Mus minutoides. Next base: position 56,168 of record LR753406.1, read on the forward strand.
ACTGTCACTCTCATACAGAGTGAGCAGGGATGTTACACATAATACTCATTGCCATAAACATGGAAACACCTGAAGTAAATAATTTAATAGGATTGAAATTATCTTTTATAGCAGTGGATTCCAGGACATTATCATGTTAATGGCATAGGAAAGAGGAATCCAGGTGGGCATTTCTTCTCAAATTTTCTGTTCACTTGAAATGATTGACATCTAAAACATTATTAAGTGGCAAGGGGAACAATGGTTCCAGTGTGTGCCCCCTCCTTCCTCTCTCTCTCTCTCTCTCTCTCTCTCTCTCTTTCTCTCTCTCTCTTTCTTTCCCTGAGTGTGTAAGTGGTGGTGGTGGTGGGGGGTGTATACCTTTGGTGGTCTTTGCTTTTGTGTGGTTACCTTCAACCAGTCTGTTAAGGCCAAAAGGAAAGAAAAGGGAAAAGAAAAAAAGCCAAAGGAAAGAAAATGAAAACATAAAGAAAGGCTCCAGTGGAAGAAATGGGGTGGATCTCATGTGAACAATGAAGACTCTGGGCGCTTTCTGTGACTTAAGATTTTCAGATTCATTTCAGCAAGGACTCAGCAAAGCCTTCAGTGGTGCTTATCACTGCCCTTCAGAGAGGAAGTGGCTATTTCTGTTGTAAAATAAACAAACAGGGTCAATTTTAGGGGTGCTGAGCTAAGACTTATAGACTGTGTCACTCTGTGATTTCAAACCTCTGCCCTGGATCCAGTAGCAGGTGTGAGGGAACTGAAGACAAAGTGTTCCAACTAAGGAATTCCTTCCTCCTGGATGAACAGTATTACTGTTATGAGTTCTTGGAAAGGTAAGGCTGAGTTCAGCAGCACCACTCCCAAAGACAGTTGCCAATTGGCAAGCAGTTCTCCAGGGCACAGAGTCCAAAGATTGAAATGTATTTCTAATCCTTTTTTTTGAAGTTTGAGATTTTGCATTTGCTTATAAGAGTTGAAACCTGGCACACAATTTTCCATCTTCATGAAGGCAAAAAGAAAAGAAAATGCAATGTGTGTTAATGTGATTTTTAGAACATTTTAGGGGAAAAGACCCATCAGAATCATACAGGTGTTAAGCTATGAAGTGTGTCTCATTTTTTTTCAGTAAAGAATATATACAACTCAGAAACCATAACATATCAAAACCAGGTTCTTCTTTTAGCTGTGTCTTGTTTCTTTCTTTGAATCCTTTGACTCCAGCGAGAAGAAGTTGCCAAGGGAATGTACACATTACATAATCCACATACACAAGCTGGGACTCTGGTATACCGTGGAAGTTATTCTATGGGTCTACAATGTGTTCCTGAGTTGGTATTATGTCAAGGTGGCCATTCTTGCTCAGTTTTTGAGGGTGTTATTTGCTAGGTTGTTGAAGAATAAAGTCACTTGGTTTGTACAACTGTAGAGAGGTGTCAGTTGGTATGTAAATGACTCTGGGAAAGGGAAGTTTGAAGATAAAGGAATCAGCTTAGTCCATTGTAAACTTATAAGTAATTTTATGCTTTCAGTGATAATTGATCTGAGAGGACTTATTAGGAATCAATGGCTTTTCTCAAATACATCATGAACCATATCTCTTGCAACAGGGATGGGCTATATCAACACAGCCTCCTTCAGGATAAGCAGAAGAGTTTTCATCTACCTCTTCAAAGCCTCATACCCTAGTGTAGACTCTTTTCACAAATATATACACCACATAATGCATCCACATTGTATCCAGAAGTGCACAGAAGCACATGTAACAAGTAAAGCATGACATATGAACTGAGCATACACACACCAGTTCCTGTGAGTGTGTGACAGTTTTTTTCCTGGTACTTCCTATGAAAAAAAATCTCACCATTTACTAAACATTACATTTTAATTTTTTCTAAGGCTATTTATTTATCTTACTGAAATAAGGAGAACTATCACAATGCTGTATATGTTATTGTGAAAATTAGATAATGCAAAATAAATAATATGTGAGCCAGTCGCTATTTCATGATAAAGAACTGGTAAATAGCAGAAGTCTCTGATTTATTTCTGCACTCACTGCTATTAGAGATGCCCTCCTAAAACTCAAGTTTCATTGATGAAAGAATTTTAAAATAATAATATACTGACTAAATTTACAATTTAGCCTGATGATTTTTACAGTGATTTTAGCTTTGCATTAAATATCTTTAGATAGAATGCCCATAGAGGCTTTTATATTCCATGATTTACTGGTTGATCTAGACCTCTCTGTTTCCAGTTACAGAAGTCACTAATGAGTTGAGGAGTGGGTATGCTTCTGGCAAATGCATAAAAAGGATTATACACATAAAATGATAGATATATTTTATGTTCCTTACTTACATATATCTGAATTAAACCAAAAAGACTGAACTAAATGAAATTAAGGGTGGCTGGGCTAATTATCAATATTCAGGGGCATCACAGATAAAAAGGTCAAATATTGTCATGTATGGAAAGTTTATGCCATGAAAAATGAGAGCAGAGACCCAAAGAGGCACTTAAACAGCGACACTAGGAGAGATACTGTGCCAAATGCCCAAAAATGTAGTTTTAGAGTTCTTTTTCTCCTCAGCTACACTCTTTATAATATTGTCAAATATCAAGAAAGTACTGAACAGGCGAACTGGCTTATAGTACCCTTGGCTTTGTAATTTTCATATCTGAGGCTTTGGCATTTCAACCTGTGATTTTCTTCAGGATAGTTTGAGTCGTCTGTGTGTCAGGTGCAAGAAAAATGATTATCTACTCTTCAGGTACTTAATATGAAGGCAAGGAAAGACAGCGGTTAACCCTTTGAGAATTTGCCCATTAGTAAGTAAGAGCCTGTGATTACGAAATGTGCCTTATTACGCAGTCTGATCCTCACAAGTCAAAAAAGTTCTTATTCAGTAAGTATTTTCACAAAGTATAAGGACGGTAATCTGAAGGAAAGAAATACTAAACATTTTTAAGACTCATATACTATTTTCCTCATCATTTGGTTTTACCTGGTAAAGAAGTGCAAAGACATCTTCTGCATTACCCACAGATGCACAGATTGGGGTAGTTAACAGAGTCTTCACTTATAGATCTTCCCCTCCTCCCCCTCCCCCTCCNTCCTTCTTCTTCTTCTTCTTCTTCTTCTTCTTCTTCTTCTTCTTCTTCCATAAACAGAATTAAATTTGCATCTAATCTGCTCTTTTATAAAGATACCCATAGCAGTAATGTTTTCTTAACATTCCTAATTATTTTCTCATTATTTACTTAAAGGCAGAATGCCTAAGCGCCTTCTTCTTGGGACTGTTGTTGTTTGCATATTTCCTTATCTCCAAGTACTTACTCATCCATGCTTCATAGCTGCTAAACAACTCAGATATCCTATCCACTTCAAAACTTTACCTATCTCTGTCAATTGCTGGGACTGAGATTTGGCTTATACAGCAGAATTCTATTATTTTACCACACCAGAGGCTAAAATTCTGAGCTCACTATGTGGGCAGGTTTAGTGTCTTCAGAAAACTATAAAGAAGATCCCACTTCGGCTGGAAATAGTGGCACAAGCCTATCATGCTAACATTTTGGAGGCAGAGGCATCATGTTGATCTGTCATCATGGTTACCTGACATTCCCTACGTGCCAATATATACCTAAATCTACTCTATTTCTAAGAATATCAATTCTGTTGAATTACTGATTACCTTGATAACTTTGTAACTTGGAGATAAAAAAGTCCATCTCCAGAACAAATCACGTTCTGATACAATGGGAGTTTGAGTTTAACATATGAGTTAGCAGGGTGAGCATTACTTATCCAGAACACTATCTCTTCCTGTAGTACCCTGACCTTAAGTTCACCTATTTTCTGTGCCCTGTTACATGAATTATTATACACTTGATTGTTCAGACACATTATTACCTGGAAGCATGTTGAAGTGCATCACCATCCCTTCTCCTAAAATACATTTACATTCATTCCATGTATTGAACAGTATGCCACTAATACTTCATATAGTTAGATTGATCTATCGTGTCTACATTTATTCATTTATTTTGAGGGGAGAGAAGACTTTATTTTCAAATTTCTACTACTTCACACAGTACCTAACACATTATACAAGTTTATATGCAAACATATATGTTTGCAAAAAATAAAAGACTTGGCTAACCTAGTAGGAAAAGGTGCAAAACTGAAGCTGCTTTGTCATGGTCAGATAAATATGATAAAATAAAGCCCTTTGTCTAGGCAAGGAAAATTATTTGACTGGAGTAGATGATTTGGAAAATCTCATCAGAGTAAAATTTCTCACTATCAAATTAATTAAAAATATTGCATATATCAAACATGGTATAGATTTTAGATGAAGAGATGATATCCTGAGCTGTTCTTATTGAAGAAGATTATAGCTTTTTAAAAGGCATTTTGAGGTTTTGGGAAGCATAATTGGTTGAAGTTTTAATGGAACTGTGTAGTAACTTGAAATAAAGCAAAACCAGCGGTGGGTTTCCTCACTTAGGTAAGCAGACCCTCTGACAAAGCTTTTGCCTTCACTCCTGCTGCCATCTATCTGATGTGGAGTGACCAAAAGCATGGCCCTTCCCTTCCTCTGAATCACACACAAGTTGACAAGGAGTGGAGCAGACCTTCAGAGTTTTTGTGTCAAGAGGAAAGCATGATTCCTGACAGCCTTGAGAGAAGCAGGAAACAGGAAAAGCACTTCCTACTCTACAGAATAACCCACAAACAAGACCTCTTCTGCAAAATTATCTTTTTTATGGAGATATTCATTCAATAGCTCTAAGCATTTTAAATTTAAAACAAGAGAGCACAACCTTAGGAAGCAAAAACTTGGCTATTTTCAGGCTTGGCACTCACAGCCACTACTTGTGACTGCAAGGGCCGTGAGATATGACCATATCATTGACTGGGGTGGTGTTACACACACTCTGTAAGTTTGTACTCATACTTAAAATACTTTTACATCACGTAGAGAAAAATGATTGCTTTTATAAACTGTCAAAACATCTATCGTAATAATAGTATATGTACATACTACCCATCATGTTTATTGTTTATAAATTTCAAATGAAAGCAAACAATATGAGCTAAGTCAGTTTTAACTGTTCTAGAACTCACACTTAAAATACTAACCTAATGGGGACACAATGCAATTTTCTTATGTAACATTTGAGAATTTTAAGTAAAATGGATTTTAAGATACTGGTAAATATTAAAAACAAATGCTTATAAATGATGCATATGTATCATAAAAGTAAAAATAGAGGGATTACAGCATCTCAATAATTTAGATGACTAGCTCTTCTTAGAGCTTCAAACTTATGTAGCTTCCAACTTAATAGTCAGATGGCTAACTTTTATAGCTGCACCTATGCACATACACATTTGTAAATAATGTTCTTACGAAGCTGTTTGATTTACTTTTGTTTTATGTGAAGAGACTGAGAAGAAAATAAAAACTGAAGAGGAGTAAAAAACGAGATAAAAATATTTAAGAATAACAGGATGAAAATGTGACTCATGGAGATGAAAAGACAAACCATAAATATAAATGAAATCATGTACAGTCTTCATGTGAATCTCCTACACATACAGTGAAAAGAAGACAAAAATAGGAAAAAAATAAACAAGAAGATATGACCTCTACTCTTCAATCTAGTTAAAACAGTATGCATTAAAACAGTATGCATATGTATGTTTGTATATGATGTATATGTGTATATGTGTACGATTATATGTGTATACTTTCCAATAGCTCAATTCTTCATGGATACTTTGAGATACCAATATAGAGAAAGACAATGAATGCACAGCATGGATCTTTGGTACAGAAAACAATAAAAATAACCTATGAGCATTATTTTTTATCTCTCACTGCCACTAAAATAATGAAATTGGCTCCCGAAAAAAAATGTGTGTATGCTTGTTAATAAATAGGCTTTCATGGTTCAGAAAGAAAATCATTTCTTTTATACAACAGTTTGCAACTCAACTACTTTAGCATGAAAGGCAGACAGAGAGACAGAGAAAAAGACAGACAGAAAGACAGACAGAAAGAAAAATTTTACACAGCATTTCATATTTCTATTCGAGCATATGCTGAAATAGTTAAATTATTGTTAAAATTTTAATCATTTACTTTTAATTGTAAAGTATGCTTCTAACAGCAACAAAGAAATAATCTTTTGAGTAGGATATTATTTTCTTCCAGCAGCCTTACCACATGGAGTAATTCTTTTCCTAAATGCAAAAGCAGCTCCCATGTGATAAAGAGGAGTGCAAGGTGGATAGCTTTGCTGAAAGAGGAACTATTTGTCTAGAAAGCCAAGGACACAGTAAACACTAAAACATGAACTAACCATGAGAAGCAAAGATTATATCATTAGGTCTATACAGGATCCAAAAATACAACTTTGTGTTATGAGTATTCAGACATGAAGGAAGCAAAGTGTTTATAAAATCCACATACTGAGTATCTTTGTGTTCAAAGATGTTGTGCATGCTATCAGAGAGGAGAAATTAATAGGTTCCTCCGATGTGTACCTTCTAAGCCATAACAATGACTATCCTGGCAAGATACACCCACTGGTGCAATAGTCGCATTAATAGCATGGGAATAACAAACCCCTTTCTGGTTAAATTAAGAATCACTCCACAAGTCTATGCTCATCATTACAAAACTAAGAGCCTATGACTACATGAACTAGATGACTAGGTCCTAAGAGAGAAACTACTACTATTATTTAGCTAAATTTATAGTGAATTAAATCAATTTCTAATGAGTTATTGATATACCCATAGGTCAACACACTTCTCAATCCTTAATGTAGAAGCTTCTATTTGAATTATTAAAACAGAGATCCCCAAATGGCCAGGGTGTGTGTGTGTGTCCTATTATAGATAGATAGATAGATAGATAGATAGATAGATAGATAGATAGATAGATGATAGATAGATAGATAGATAGATAGATAGATATTTTCTTTTTTTTTTTTTTTTTTTTTTTTTTTTTTTTTTTTGGTTTTTTGAGACAGGGTTTCTCTGTATAGCTCTGGCTGTCCTGGAACTCACTTTGTAGACCAGGCTGGCCTTGAACTCAGAAATCCGCCTGCCTCTGCCTCCCCAGTGCTGGGATTAAAGGCATGCGCCACCATGCCCCACGACAGATATTTTCTTAATTTACATTTCAAATGCTATCCCTTTTTCTAGTTTCCTCTCTGAAAATCTCCTATCCCCTTCCCCATCCCCCTAATTCCCAACCCACCCACTCCCACATCCTGGCTCTGGCATTGCCCTATATTGGGGCATAGAATCTTCACAAGACCAAGGGCCTCCCCTTCAATTGATAGCCGACTAGACCATCCTCTGTTACAAATGCAGCTAGAGACAGGAGTCCCATCATGTGTTTTCTTTGATTGTTGGTTTAGTCTAAGGAAGCTCTAGAATTACTGGTTACTTCAAATTGTTGCTCCTCCTATAGGGCAGCAGATCCCTTCAGCTCCTTGGGTACTTTCTCTAGCTCCTTCATAGGGAAACCTGTGCTCCATTCTATAGATAACTGTGAGCATTCACATCAGTATTTGCCAGGCAGTGGCATAGCATCACAGGACATAGCTGTATCAGGATCTTGTCATAAAAAAAATCTTGTTGGTATTTGTAATAGAGTCTGGGTTTGGTGGTTGTTTCTGGGATGGATCCCTGGGTGGGGAAGTCTCTGGATGGTCATGTCCTCAGTCTCAGCTCTGAACTTGGTCTTTGTAAATCCTTCCATGGGCATTTCCTTACCCCTTCTAAAGAGGATCAAAGTATCCAAACTTTGCTCTTCCTTCTTCATGAGTTTCATGTGTTTTGCAAATTGTATCATGGGAATTCAGAGTTTCTGTGCTAATATTCACTTAGAAGTGAGCACATATCATGTATGTTCTTTTGTAATTGGGTTACCTCAATCAGAATGATATCCTCCAGATACATTGATTTGCCTAAAATTTTCATAAATTCATTGTTTTTAATAGGTGTGTAGTACTCCATTGAATAAATGTACAACAATTTCTGTATCCACTCCTCTGTTGAGGGACATCTGCCTTCTTTTCAGCTTCTGGATATTATAAATAAGGCTCTTATGAACATAGTGGAGCATGTGTCCTTATTACCAGTTGGAACATCTTCTGAATATATGACCAGGAGTGCTATTGCTGGATCTTCTTGTAGAACTGTGTCCAATTTTCTAAGGAATTGCCAGACTGATTTCCAGAGTGGTTCTAAAAGTTGCAATCCCACCAGAAATGGAGGAGTGTTCCTCTTTCCACATCCTCACTAGCATCTTCTGTCACCTGAATTTTTTATCTTAGCCATTCTGACTGGTGTGAGGTGGAATCTCCAGGTTGTTTTGACTTGCATTTCCCTGATGATTAAGGATGTTGAACATTTTTTTTCCAGTGCTTCTCAGCCATTCGGTAATTCTCAGTTGAGAATTCATGGCTTAGCTCTGTACCCCATTTTTAATAGGGTTATTTGGTTTTCTGGAGTCCAACTTCTTGAGTTCTTTATATATATTGGATATTAGTCTGCTTTCAGATAAAGGATTGATAAAGATCTTTTCTCAATCTGTTGGTGGCCTTTTTGTCTTATTGACACTATTCTTTTCCTTACAGAAGCTTTACAATTTGATGAGGTCCCGTTTGTCCATTCTTGACCTTATAGTACAAGCCATTGGTGTTCTGTTCAGTAATTTTTCCCCTGTGTCTATATCTTTGAGCCCCCCCCCCAATCTCCTCCATAAGATTCAGTGTCTCTGGTTTTATGTGGAGTTCCTTGATCAACTTAGACTTTAGCTTTTACAAGGAGATAAGAATGAATCAATTTGCAGTCTTCTACATGATAACAGCCTATGTTGTCTTTTTACCACTAGATGGATTTAGATCCATTGTCAAAAATCAAGTGTGTGGGTTCATTTCTGGCTCTTCAATTCTATTCCATTGATCTACCTGTCTGTTGCTGTACCAGTATACTACAGTTTTTAATGACAATTGCTCTGTAGTACAGATTGAAGTCAGGTATGGTGATTCCACCAGTGGTTCTTTTATTGTTGAGAATAGTTTTGGCAACTTCAACAAAATTATAAAAGAAAACTTCCCTAACCTAAAGAAAGAGATGCCCATGAACATATAAGAAGCCTACAGAATTCCAAATAGTTTGGACCAGAAAAAGAATTCCTCCTGTCACATAATAATCAAAACAGCAAATGCACAAAACAAAGAAAGATTATTATAAGCAGTAAGGGGAAAAGGTCAAGTAATTTATAAAGGCAGATCTATCAGAATTATACCTGACTTCTCCACAGATACTATGAAAGCCAGAAGATCCTGGGCAGATGTCATATAGACCCTAAGAGAAGACATATGCCAACCCAGGCTACTATACCAAGCAAAACTCTCAATTACCATAGATAAAGAAACCAAGGTATTCCATGACAAAATAAAATTTACACAATGTCTTTCAACAAATCCAGCCCTTCAGAGGATAATAAAGGGAAGACTACAACACATAGAGGGAAACTATGCACTAGAAAAGGCAAGAAAGTAACCTAGTTTCAACAAACCTAAAAGAAGATAGCTGCAAGAACAGAATCCCAACTCTAACAACAAAAATAACAGCAACAATCACTTCCTGTTTCTCTAAGTCTGTCAGATTACCCTGGCCAGTAGGCTCAAAACCGATGTGCCTACATGTTGAAGTAAGGGACTGTCCAGGTGATCAGCCATCTCTATGGATTGGCTAAGTTTTGGAAGCTATTTTAGGCTTCCTATATATTTTCAGTTAATATCAGTCTTTCTTGGATTTATGATGGATTACATAGTCTCCTAGCCAACCCAGACTTTTTATTTTGATAGAACAGCTTTGAGAGGATGGTTTTCAGATGGCATTCAATCTAAAGCCAAGACATAGGCAGATGTAGAATTAAAAGTCTTTTAAGTACGGATAGATGACAGGGTTTCTATTTAATTAACAAACATCATGTATTGGTGGTTAGGCCTCTTGTACTTTATACATTACAAAATAGTAATGTTATGTTCAATTATATCTGAGATAAAATACTCTTTTAATTGGACAGAAAGGGAGAAATGTGGATATACCTGGGGCTAGTTATATTTGATAATTTCATTCTCTTGTGAGTGGCTATGAACAAGTAATGAGTCAGTACTCAGGTGATTTCCTGTAAACCTGCTTCCCACCTTAACTTGTAAAATAAAGGAGAGCTGAAGGCTGGGCAGATAAAAGGGAAGGTGGAGCAGAATGTGAGGGAGAGAAGAAGAAAATGGAAGAGGGAGAGGATGTAGACAAGGAGGAAGGAGAAGAAAAGTGGAGCAGAAGCACATGGCCTGAAGAATCCACAAGTTCTAAGGGGGTCTCATTGATGTGGAAGATGGTAGTGTAGCGGTAGATATGCCCAATCTATGTGCACAGCATGTGTTCATATTAATTGTGTTGTGTTTTCATTGTTAGACATATTTGGTTTGGAGATATACCACAACAGAGATCCATGGCTTTGAGTTGGCAAACCCAACATCTACCTCATCTATAAACTTCTGGGCTGATCCTGCAAATCCTAAGCTTCAGGATCCCCATGACACAGGGCAATAACAGAATTACCAAGATGAGTCCCAGTGAAGATCAAGTATGGATGGTGTAGTAGAAGCCAGAGATCTCAAACCAGACCAATGACTCATTGCAATGATCACTTGCAAGTAAAGAAGTGTGCACAAAAGGGTGTACATGCTGTGACACACTGAAGCTTCCACAATGAGATTTTTCTAGGCTTTCTATTTTTTTCTTACTTTTTGTTTATTCTTTATTTTCTTTTGTGGGTAGCCAGGGCAGAGAGCAAATATGATGAGATGGGCAGATGAGTGGGATTGGAGTGCTTGATGTGAAATTCAAAAAGGATCAATAAAATGTTTTAAAAATATGTATTCTAGTGGAATTAGGGAACTGGATTGAAGGCTGAGCAGCCAAGAACATTTACTGTTCTTACAGAAACAGTTCCCAGCACTCAAATAGTGGTTCACAGCTATCTATAACTCTAATCTAGAGGATCCCACACACCCTTTCCTCACATCTACGGCTTTCTGCATATATGCTTATACACACACGCACACATACACACACACACACATGCACACACATACATTAAATAAATAACTGAAGCTGATCTAGGAAACAGCATGTTCCATAACCACTTCGGTAACAAGAGGTGCCCTATCTTAATAAGAAAGAAGGGAAACACACACACACACACACACACACACACACACACACACACATACACAGGGGGGGGGCAGACAGACAGACAAACAAACAAACAGACAGACAGACAAACAAATAGAGACAGAGGGACAGACAGATAACAGACAGACAGATGGAAAGAAAGGAACAAAGGGAAATCACAGAACCTCAGGGGTTTTTATTATGTAGAGCAGAGGGAGAACAGTTAGCATACCCCAGTTAAAAGTTTCTGTAGGTAAGAAATCTTGGCTGTAAGTACCTGGAGCACAACCCTGCATTTGCCAGTTTTTGCACATACTAACCAGTCATCCATAAGCACCAATACTTTGATCAGAGAAACAATATGCCAATTTCCTCTTAGACCAATGGTGAAATTGGAAGAGCAGGGCAGAGCATTCTGTCAGTTTCCCATGAATCTGATGTCTTGGATCTTGACATGACCAATACATGTCAACAACACACATTTGCTCTGGTTTTCCTCTGTCCATCAGAGTATAATATCTTTACCCTTACTATAAGATATAAGATACATTGTCCAATTTGTTCAAAATATAATATACTACTGGGTCCTATTAGATAAATTTCCAGGATCCTTGGATCTTTAAATTTAGAAACACTGCTATAAATTTTGAATGAAACATAACTTACCTAACTAGTATTTATGCCAATTCTTAGTCCCAGTGAAATTATTATAGTTTATAATACCTGGGTATACTTAGAGTGTTGAGAAGATTTGACAAACAGTTGTAAAAGTGAAAAGCATGAGTCTTCAATTTCAGCGTTGGGGTACAAGTAGCTGAGATCATGCAACATTTCTAATTCTCTACTTTCTTGACTTTGATAATGGTCTTTGGGGACATTATCAACTTTTACAGTCAGCTTGGGAATCTGATTTAAAGTGGTCATTAGACTTACCACCTGCTTGAACAGATATAACTAAATCAATATTATTCACAGTATGAAGATATCAAAGAGCCAATACTGCTACATTTCTTTGGAGGACCCAATGACCTTTCCTAAGTGTATTTGCCAGTTACCAACATCTTTCTCTTTACAGGTTTATAGATCATTTACAAAAATGATTTGAGGTTCAAGGAAGGAAATTTTTTTTTAATTTTCTACCCATGGTTTCCATAATGTTTAAAGCAGTATTTTTCTCTCTTAATAATGTTTCCTTAAATATTGAATCAATCTATATCCATATATTTTATTTTTTAAAAGATAACTAACACAAAATGGGTTGATATTGTGCTATAACATGATGCATTTTGAGATAAATAATATTGCTTACAAAAATAAGTTTAAAACAATTATTCCAAAAATATTAATTGTTTTATCTATTTGCCAAATCTGTCTAGTGTCAGACATAGATATCAGCTAGATCCTTAGATGTGTTTTTTCTCAGCCTACTGAAGTGCATTGTTCACCTTGAATCAGCTTGCATATGCATATGGATACAGGAATAGCACAAAATTCTCACAGAGGACACACACAAACTCACACACACACACACACACACACACACACACACACACACACACACATATCTTTGGCATTACATTAACCCTGGTAGGTCTCTTCATTATAACAGAGACTTGAAACCATACTAATGAATTTTCCTGAACTTTGTTACTTTGAAATCCATTATTGCACATGAGTGGTTTTATAACATCAAACATTGATCATATGGGAACTATTGGCTTACTGCCTTCTGTGGTTTCTAAATATGGTTATCATGCATTGCATAACACTTTTTAAAATCACTTTTGTTAACATCACTAAGTCTTGAAATGCTTTCAAGCTACAGTGGTGGATAGATTTTTCCAGAATTCAAAATTGAAATTGAAAGTTAAAATGATGTCAGTGGAAATAAACTGAGTTATTCTTGCAGTGACATAATCCCTTCATTAATTTTTGAGAAAATTCCTAGTCAAATGCCCATGGCAATAATGACAATTTGTTTGTCCAGTGTTCTTTCAAGTAAAGAAATTTCAGTTTGTGAAAAGTAGTCAACAGTGTCTTGTGACTTGTTCATGAATGCTTTTTCTGAAGATCATTATCTACACCCTATATTAGTATGCACAGAGGTTTATACATATTGCACAGTCTATTATAAAATACAGAATATCAAAAAAGGTGAGTAACATTATGGCAAACCTCAAGTACATTTTATTTTTAGCTTTTTCATTGAAGACAATGCTCAATGAATGTGTATTTCTGTATATTTGACTGTGTATGTATGCATGTATGTGCATGCTTATGTGTGTGTGCACATGCCTGTATGTGTGTGGGGGAGGGGCATGTGTGTATGTGTGTGTGTGTGTGTGTGTAGGTGTGTGTGTGTGTGTGTGTGTGTGTGTGTGTATGTGTGGGTTAAAACTGAGGCTACATGATTAGCACAGTAGTTACTAGACTGGCTTGGTGTCACTCATTTAGTTCATGTGTTTAGATGCCAGCAGTTTTGTACCAGTAAAATCATGAGAACAGCCCCCATAAACCCATAGGTTTGAATACTTGATCAACAGTTAGGAGAATTTAGGGGGAAGCATGGGAAGAAAACAGCCTTGTGGGATTCTATGTGCCACTAGTGGCAGGCTCTGTTGTTTAAGGAGACTTTTGCTTTTCCACTGCACTCTATCTCCTGTTTTTAGGTCAAGCTGTGCTCTTGCAATTGTTTCAGCTACTATGCTTTTTCTCCATCATCAAGAACTTTAACCCTGGAGAGCCATCTTGTATCTCGGGTCCCTCAGAGACCAGTTTGCACAGGTGAGCATGCAGACTGCAGAAGCAACAGCTCTTCTGGGATAGGCCCCTTTTCCAGCCTTCATCTTCAGCCAGGAGGCAGACCTAAACACTAGAACTGTGTACACCTTTCCTGTAAGAGGAGAGTCTGCTTGCAGAGTTCTCTGACCACTGAGACACAGGAGAGAGTTGGACTCCCAGGACTGCTGACAGAGGCTAACAGAATCAGAGGAACAAGCTCTCAGCCATAGACAGCTATAACAACTAAACACCAGAGATTACCAGATGGCAAAAGGCAAATATAAGAATCTTAAAAACAGAAACCAAGACTTCTCAACATCATCAGAACCCAGTACTCCCACCAAAGCAAGTGCTGGATACCCTAACACACCCGAAAAGGAAGACTCAGATTTAAAATCATATCTCATAATGCTGATATAGGATTTTAAGAAGGGAAGTAATAACTCACTTAAAGAAATACAGGGGAACATGGCTAAACAAGTAAAAGGCCTTAAAGAGGAAGCACAAAAATCCCTTAAATATTTACAGGAAAACACTGCTAAACAAGTAGAAGCCTTTAAGAAGAAACACAAAAATCCCTTAAAGAATTACAGAAAAAGACAAACAAACAGGATATGGAATTGAACAAAACCATTCAAGATATAAAAATGGAAGTAGAAACAATAAAGAAAACACAAAGGGAAACAACTGTGGAGATAGAAACCCTAGGAAAGAAATCAGGAACCATAGATACGAGAATCAGCAACCGAATACAAGAGATGGAAGAGAAAATCTCAGATGCAGAAGATTCCATAGAGAACATGGACACAACAATCAAAGAAAATGCAAAACGCAAAAAAGATCCTAACTCAAAACATCCAGGAAATCCAGGACACAATGAAAAGACCAAACCTATGGATAATAGGAGTAGATAAAAATAAAGATTCTAAAATTAAAGGGCCAGCAAATATCTTCAATAAAATTATAGAAGAAAACTTCCCTAACCTAAAGAAAGAGATGCCCACGAACATGCAAAAAGCCTACAGAACTCCAAATAGACTGGAACATAAAAGAAATTCCTCCTGACACATAATAATCAGAACAAAAAATGCACTAAATAAAGAGAATACTAAAAGCAGTAAGGGAAAAATGTCAAGTAACATATAAAGCCAGGCCTATTAGAATTACACCAGACTTCTCACCAGAGACTATAAAAGAAATAGAATAGAATTTAAGACCCAGAAGTAAACCCACACACCTATGGTCACTTGATCTTTGACAAGGGAGCTAAAACCATCCAGTGGAAAAAGGACAGCAGTTTCAACAAATGGTGCTGGCACAACTGGCAGTTATCATGTAGAAGAATGTGAATTGATCCATTCTTTTTTTTTTAATTTTTTTCTCTTTATTAGATATTTTCTTCATTTACATTTCAAATGTTATCCAGAAATTTCCCCTTACCCTCCCGCATCCCCGCCCTGCTCCCCTACCCACCCCCTCCCACATAATGGCCCTGGCGTTCCCCTGTACTGGGGCATATAAAGTCTGTATGACCAAGGGGCCTCTCCTCCCAATGATGGCNCTGACTGTGAGCAACCACTTCCGTGTTTGCCAGGCACTGGTATAGCCTCCCACGAGACAGCTATATCAGGTCCCTTTCAGCATTATCTTGCTGGCATATGCTATAGTGTTTATTTTGGTGGCTGATTATGGGAAGGATCCCTGGCAGCCGCCGTCACTGGTTGGTCCATCCTTTTGATTCAGCTTCACACATGATCTCTATAACTCCTTCAATGTGTGCTTTGTTCTTAATTCTAGGAAGGAGCGAAGAGACCACATTTTGAACTTCATTCTTCTTGAGATTCATGTGTTTAGTAAATTGTATCTTGGGTAGTCTAGGCTTCTGGGCTAGTATCCACATATCAGTGAGTACATTTATGTGAGTTCTTTTGTGATTGGGTTACCTCACTCAGGATGACACCCTCCAGATCCATCCATTTGCCTAGGAATTTCATATATTCATTGTTTCTAATAGCTGAGTAGTACTCCATTGTGTAAATGTACCAAATTTTTGGTATCCATTCCTCTGTTAAGGGACATCTGGGTTCTTTCCAGCTTCTGGCTATTATGAATAAGACTGCTATGAACATAGTGGAACATGTGTCCTTATAACCAGATGGAAACTCTTCTGGATATATGCCCAGTAGAGGTATTGCTGGATCTTCTGGTAGTACTATGTCCAATTTTCTGAGGAACCGCCAGACTGATTTCCAGAGTGGTTGAACAAGCTTGCAGTCCCACCAACAGTGGAGGAGTGTTCCCCTTTCTCCACATCCACGCCAGCATCTGCTGTCACCTGTTTTTTTGATCTTAGCCATTCTTACTGGTGTGAGGTGGAATCTCAGGGTTGTTTTGATCTGCATTTCCCTGATGATTAAGGATGTTGAACATTTTTCAGGTGCTTCTCAGCCATTCGGTATTCCTCAGTTGAGAATTCTTTGTTTAACTCTGTGCCCCACTTTTTAATGGGGATATTTGATTTTCTGGTGTCCACCTTCTTGAGTGGATGACTGGAAGATCCTGCAATTCCTCTCCTGGGTATATATCCAGAAGATGTTCCAACTGATAATAAGGACACATGCTCCACTATGTTCACAGCAGCCTCATTTACAATAGCCAGAAGCTGGAAACAAACCAGATGTCCCTCAACAGAGGAATGCATACAGAAAATGTGGTACATTTACACAATGTAATACTACTTAGGCAAATGAATGGATCTGGAGGATATCATCCAGAGGAAGATAACCCAATCACAAAAGAAGTCACTTGATATGCACTCACTGATAAGTGGATATTAGCCCAGAAACTTAGAATACCCAAGATACAAGTTCCAAAACACAAGAAAACCAAGAAGGAAGACCAACGAGTGTACACTTCATTCTTTCTAAGAATAGCTAATAAAATACCCATGGAAGGAGTTACAGAGACAAAGTTTGGAGCTGAGATGAAAGGATGGACCATCCAGAGACTGTTCCACCTGTTCCCTTAATTAGCCACCAAACCCAGACACTATTGCATATGCCAGCAAGATTTTGCTGAAAGGACCCTGATATAGCTGTCTCTTGTGAGGCTATGCCATTACCTGGCAAACACAGAAGTGCATGCTAATTTTCATGTATTGGATGGAACACAGGGACCCCAATGGGGGAGCTAGAGAAAGTACCCATGGAGCTGAAGGGGTCTCCAACCCTATAGGTGGAAGAACAATATAAACTAACTACTACCCCCAGAGCTAGTGTCTCTAGCTGCATATGTAGCAGAAGATGGCCTAGTTGGCCATCATTGGGAAGAGAGGTCTCTTGGTCTTGCAAACTTTATATGCCCCAATATAGGGGAACACCAGGTCCAAGAAGTGGGAGTGGGTGGGTAGCAGAACCGGGCAGGGTGAGGGTATAGGTGACTTTCGAGATAGCATTTGAAATGTAAATGAAAAAATATCTAATAAAAATTGAAAAGAAAAAAAGAATTTTAACCCTAAGTTCATGAGTCCAACCTATTCCTTTCTTGTAGAAGTTTCCTTGATCATGGTGATTTATCACAGAAATGTGAAATTAACTAATATGCAGAAGAAAAACCCACAAGCATCATTTCTGCATAGCTATGAATATAGACTTGACCTTACAGACAAGGGCTGCAGGATCTATAGGGACTATGAATTATATTTGGAGACTTTTGTGTACCTTACAGGATGCTTGTTTCTTCTGCTAATTTCCAATATGGTATTCCTAAATTTGAAGTTATTCAGTGGATAATATTTTACAGAAAACTATTTAGAATCTTCAGAGGTACTGAATAAAAGTTTGCTTGGCAAGTTCATTACATAGTTTTATTTGTAACAAAAATCAAGTTTTCCTAGGGCACTTTTATGTAAAGTATATCATGTTATCCTTCCAAACTTTCTGGGAAGAATCATAAAAACTCTGTCTCTGTTTAAAATGGGAACTTCCAAAAGTAATTAAAGTTACATAGAAACTTACATTTGGGATCCTGAACCGATAGAATTAGTGCCCTTTTAGTAAGTGACCCAGTGGTGGTGGCATACAATAATCCCAGCTATTCAGGAGCCAAAGCTTGAAAGATAGTTCTGGCCCACGTGTTTAATGATGGGCCATATAGCAAGATACTTTCAAAAAATAAACATATTAGTAAGTAGATTCTATAAAGCCTGAAACACAGAGAGAAATGCATTGGTCTACAAGCCAAGGATGTATTACCAGAAACCAACTGTGTCAGGTCTTAATGAAGTATATGCAGCCAAGAACACCACAAGAAAACAAATGTCTGTTGTTTTAATCCATCCCGGATGATGGCAGTTTGTTATAGCAATCTAAGCAAGTGCCCTGGTACAGCACTTATTTTATAATTGATGAAAACTCAATCACAGCTCTTGATTTTACACTCAAAACAAGATAAAACAAAGAATTGTGGACTTGAATGCAAGACAGGCTTTGAAGAAATGCTCAAGTTCAGAAATGTAATGTAACACAGTGGTATACTTTATTTTCCTGAAGGTTCAACTCTAATGTTAGGAAGTTAGATTTACTGTTACTTTCTTAATAACCCAGTCATCTCATGTGTAAAAGCATATTGGCTTCAAGTGTCTGGGGCTATTTTCAGGAATCAATACGTGTTCCTTAGCAGTAGCACAGTAGCAGACAATTGCATAAAGAAGCTGTCTGTCTTTATTTACACAATGTATTTTTGTATTCACTAGGCCAGAAAGAATAGTTCTGTGTAGCAGCTGCCATTGTATTTTCTGCTTATCTCAGTCCTGTCTGCCACTGTTATAATTCACCAGCTGACACCCGCCTTGGCAGAAACCACGGGCAGTAATTTCATGCCAAGCAACAACGAAGCTCTGAACTCTGACACAATTCATCTTAGTTCTAGTTAGTAAAGGGGATTCTTTGGATCTTCCCCCCACTTCTGTTGAAGCATTTGTGGCTGTAGAGGGGGAGGGGAGAGGGAGGGAGAAAGGATGGGGGATGCAATGGAAATGTACACTGGGGAACAATTGCTGCTCTGTCTGGAGCAGGGGAACAGTGTCACTGGAAGACAGAGTCACTTGTGAGGGATGAAGACTGGATGTCCATATAATGACATTCCTGCTTGTTTGGTTTTACAGGGTTGGAAGGATATGAGAGCACATTTGGTCTCCAAAAATACACTACTGTTCAACTCAAATGATTTGGAGGTTCAAAGTGTAATTTCTGGCACTTTCTGATTTAGGAAGCTTAAATTCAGGCATGAAGGCACTTGATTGTAACCATAGAAAATAGCCTAGTTTTGGTTGTGAATGCTTGATAAATAAAATGGAAAGCTACACGTCTTCAAGTTTAATTTTTATACTCTCAATGGCCATGGTTCACGTGGGTTTCATTGCAAGCAGGGTCATTTTTAGCCTGAAAATAACCAGTAGGCAGCCAATCACATTTTGAAATCATGCTTTTTAGAAGTTTTGTAATATATTTTTAAAGCACAAGTCAGAATCCCCTAGGTTTCCCACAATCTATTAAGAATAAGAACCGTACTTTCCACACCATTTCCTGATAACTTCATGTGGCACACACTACCACATGAATTGCAGAAGTGAGATGACACACTAGATAACCACTGCTGTTAAATGTCACCTTGACCTCAGGTACCCTCTCATGTCAGCCAAACATAAATATCAGGCTAGAACTATGGTGGTATGGCTTTGTATTTCCCCTTCAAATTCTGTGTATATATAGAGAGATTGATTAAAAAAGACTAATGAGAATATTGCTTGAAATGTCACTCAACTCTCTATCCTCTCACTGATGAAACTTAGCAAACTATGGAGCCAGTTCTGTTGATAGCTTTTTGAAAAAGAAAGCATAAGGGTTACGTTTGATTACAATCCTGCTATTTCACTAATGACCCGGCAGAGAAAACATTGTGTTCAGTGGGATTTCATGCCTCAATACTACCTGGTGATGCTAATTAAATAAAAAAGAATAATTCATCAAAATTTTAAAATAAAATTGCATCTTGTCATTTATCTCTAGAGAAACAATGGGTCAAAATCATTGAATGTCAAAAAGATTATTTTCATATGTTTTGCTGATCACAGTTTTTATATCGCATCTTTCAATAAAGTCAGATTCTCCTAATGAAGCATATTTTCAAGAAGCAACTGGATGATGTGTTCTCTTGAAAAGCTAATTTCTGTCTTGATACACATAACCTGATGGGCCTTGTGTACTCTGAAGAAGAAGAAAACCTTTATCAAACTTATAAAAAATGTCAGCTAAACAAACTGGGTAAGATCTCAGAAACTTTGTAGGATTTAGGTAATTAATTTAAATCAGTTGATATGTTTGATCAAAAATGATAGATATGAAGAGGACCGATTGGAACTTGCAAGATAGCCAATTAGACCAACTCATAGTGTCTGATAGACCAAGTCAAGACCCTAAATTAAAAGAGATAGCCTCAAATCTCCATCATAAGCCAGCCTCCGGAGAGAGATGAAGAGGCTGGTCTTCTGATTAGGAAAAGATCAGCGAATGGATGGTTCCTCACAGACATCTCTCGGATATTGCCTCCATGGCAACGTGGGAAACCCAATCATGCATAGCCATAATTGGTCTTCTGCACAACCCAGACACACATAGTTGACATTTTGTGGCTATCCTTACAGTGTTCTTTTAATCTCTTCCAAATTTGCGTTGATCATTGCAGTCTACCTGCTGGCCTGTAAACATCTGAATTGTGAACCATTATCAAGTATTTCTACATATTTCACATGAGGAGAGGAAACAGCCTTGTTTGAGCTATCTGTGCTACACAAACCAAGTGATAGTTTATACACTGTGATAGTTTATACAATGAATTTCAAAACATTTCTTCCTTTTCATAATGATGGCCTTTTAACTTTCTTTTAATCTTGAACATAAATAAAATTAGCTTATATAGAAGATAAAATAATTATATATGATTAGTCTTAATTTCATCTTTATTCAGTATTGATAATTTACATTTCCTTTTTATGAGATAGACTATTTTTTATTTTTGAAATTGTAATATAAGTACTTTCCTCCCTTTTCTTTCTTCTCTTTTCCTTCCTTGGAACCCTCCCCTATACCCCTCCCTGCACTCCTTCAAATTCATGGCCTATTTTTTTAAAAAACTAATTGTTAGTGCATATATATATATATATATATATATATATATATATATATATATATTGGCAAATATCAACATATGGGAGTCTAAGACAGGAGGAATTTGAGTTTCAAGCCACCATGAACAAAAAAGTAAGACTCTGCATCAAAGCAAAGAAAAACATGGACAAAAGCAAAAGTTTGTCTTACTGAGGTACCCAGAAGGTGTGTCTTAGCACAGTGAGGAGTGAGCAGGACTCACTGATGACATTCAGGAAGCTGTTATAGTTTGCTTCTCTCCTCTCCTCTCCTCTCCTCTCCTCTCCTCTCCTCTCCTCTCCTCTCCTCTCCTCTCCTCTCCTCTCCCTCTTGCTAACCTTGCTTCTCTCTCTGCCTCCGCCCCCCTCTTTTCTCCTCTTGGCCATGGCTGGTCTCTCTCTCTTTAACCTTTTATCTTTCCCCCCTGCCTTTTTATAATAAAGCTCTAAAATCGTAGACTGTCTCTGTTCATCAAGGCCCACAGCGCTTAGAATATGGGATAGGCTTTCTCCTAGTGGGCCATTTCTAATTTCCCGATGGTAGGCCTTCCTGTGCTCCAGTCAAGACCTGCTGTACTTACTCTCTTCTGTGTGGGAACCTCTCTCCCTCAGCCCTCTCTCCCATAACCCCAGGGCTACAGGGTGTCGCCTCAGGAACCCCAGTTGGGGGCTGCCCCTTGTCCACCACCTCACCCTCCTACATCGAGTGGGGTCAGTGGCTTAGATGCCCACCCGGGGCCAAGTGGAAAGTATCTGGCAGTCCTCTTTCATATGCCTGCCCAAAGTATAAGAGGAAATCTGGCTGGACGTAGGCTATCCTCCCTTCCCCCAATTCCCCTTCCCCGTTTTGTTCCCACATATCAACACATTATTTAACTTTAGTTTCCCTTTATTGTAAAAAGTTTTGTGTATTTGTCTGTAAATCTGAATCATTTCACAAGTGACCAAACTATAACAGCTTCCTGAATGTCATCAGTGAGTCCTGCTCACTCCTCACTGTGCTAAGACACACCTGCTGGGTTCCTCAGTAAGACAAACGTTTGCTTTTGTCCACGTTTGCTTTTGTCCACGTTTGCTTTTGTCCACGTTTTTCTTTGCTTCTGATGCAGAGTCTTACTTTGTTTTTCATGGTGGCTTGAAACTCAAATTCCTCCTTGCTTAGATAAACTCCTATATGTTGATATTTACCACCATGCCTGACTTCTTTTATTTAACTTTATTTATTTATTTTATTTTAAAACAGTATGTAGAAGTCATATTCTTATGGTCCTGTTTATGGTCTTTAACATCTGTTTCTAACACTCCTCAAACTAATCATTTAATATGTTCAAGCCTAACTGATATTCAGAACAAATAAATTTCACATTCCACTTCTCCTGCCCTTTTCTCTCCTTCACTTTTAATGCCACTGGAAAATGGCATGTGTCTGAAGTCTTAAGCTATCTATGAGTGGCCTTGTAGAAACAAAAAGTTAATCCTCAGATATATTCCACTATATGCCAACACAGAAAAAAAGATGTTTGCTGCAAAACATGTTATGTGGTCCCTCACAATGCAATCAGAACTCAGAGACCTGAAGTCTGTCCACTGTCTGCACAGAGTGAAAGTACAGTGTCAAAATAACCAATGCCACCAGGATATTCAATCTCAGTATGGCTTTCTTTTTCATTTATTCTCCCATAAACACCTCCTGAATTCATCTTTCCTTCCCTTCACTGCCTCCAGTGCCTCCTCCCTTGTCCCCTGTATCCATGTTCCTTCTGTATCGCCCCAGAGAAGAGCAGGCTTCCCAGGGATATGAACCAAACACCCCATAATAAAACCAGACACAAACACATATCAAAGCTGGGCTAGGCAACCCAGTAGGAGAAAAATGGGTCCCAAGAGCAAACAAAAGAGTCAGAAACATTCACTTCCTTATAACTTATGAATCACTGTAAAACACCAAGCCAAACACCTTAATATATCTGCAGATGACCAAGAACAGATGTATGCAGGCTCCTTGATTGTCACTTACTTCAGTCTCTGTGAGCCTACATGAACCCTGATTAGTTGATTCTGCAGGACTTTATTTCCTAGTGTCCTTGACCCCTCTGGCTCCAGTCTGGTCTACAGAGCAAGTTCCAAGACAGTCAGGGTTACACAAAGAAATCATGTCTCAAGCCATCATCGTATCTTCCTGAGTTCAGTCTGCAGAATCTGATGTTTATAATGACTCCCTTGTTATACATACCTAAGTCATGTTCATTTATTGAACTATAGTGTTCTGATACTCAGGGTTTATATAAAACTTTCCCCTGCAATTTATTTTCCCTCAGGATGATCCCCCACTGTCATTTCATGGGTTTCCAAGCTTTGTTCCATCATCTATGCATTTTTCTAACTGATTCCATCTACTTCTGTGGTTGTACTGTGACCTGGTGTGTACTGTGTACTTCAGACTGACTCATTCCCAGCTCAGCTATGCCTTCACTGACTACTTAAGGTATGTCTGATCTTGTATGATCCATAAATGTCTTACTAGATCTGTCAAAAATATATTCATCTTTATCTGTGAAAAGCCCATGTTCCTCCTAAATTCCTTGAGTTGCTTTTTTTTCAAGGTCCTGGGTCATTTTCTCTTAAATTCACATCCACAAATCACTGAATCTTGTCTACCTTTTTACCTCTTCAGTGGGTTTTTAATTTCTCCCTTTTTTATTTCTGTTGCTACCTATTAAAATGTTTTTCTGGAAGACATATACCTGTTCACAAAGCATTCCCTTTCATTGGCAAACTTTCCTGTTCTCAATGAGGTCTTTACAACCAAGCTAGAAAAAAAAATTCTCAAACATATGGATTTGAACATTTTTACCACTTAAATGTTCGTATTTTGTTCCATATGCAGTAAACATATAAGCAACTTGTGAAAAGTATATCTGTCCACTTAAATCTTTTATTAACATATTCTCCATGTCAGGATTAATGTTCTCACTACAAGGATGTACTTTTGAGATTTTTAAACTTTTTTTTATTTTATTATTTAATGTGTATGAGTCTTTTGATTTCATGTATGTTTGTACACCCCTTGCATGTCTGGTGCCTAAGAAATCCAGAGAAGTGCATTGGACCTCCTGTAATTGTTACAAATACTTGTGAGCCACCATGTAGACAGGAAAATTGAAACCAAGTTACAAGAACAGCAGGTAGTATGGAGATCCGATCCATATCTCCAGCTCTGACATTGGAGTCTTCATGTGGCCATTTATAGCTTCTCTGACCTGTGCTGGTTCCTTATTTCCTCTTGTGTTAGCAGCTAGAATCTAGATGATAGCTTCCTACTCTTAGAAATCAGGGGAGACTCATCTAACTTCTTACTATAATCTGTCAAAGTAACTGGCCTACAGTTATCAAGATACATTGGTAGAACATTTACAAATTCTGTTTCCCAAAATCTGATGACCACATTCTTCTTGATCTTTTAGGATCAAAAATGTATCACACAATATCTGTTATAGTTCATGTTCATTAATTCTAAATAAAAGCTAGTTGTAATTATTTAGTAGCTAATGGAAAGCTCTTATCACTCTCAGTTATTTACAAAAGCAATTTGTCATGTGAAAAATTAATATACTTAGAATGAGAAATATGGAAGCTAAAAGGGCCATAACAGAGTCAGATGTTTAAGAGGGGTCTAAAGAGCTAAGAATAACCAAATATATAATTAATCAAATTTATTCTCTTAGAGCCCCACAAATATATTCCTAATAGCAACCCTGCAATATTTTCTTTGAGTCCCCTCAAACATTTATTAAAAAACCTTATATGTTCATACAACAATACCTTAGAGAATATATTCTGGCAGGTGAAAAAAAAAATGTTTGCAATGATTTTTATAATATAGCAACTAAGGTGAGAATTTTATTGAATTCTTGTTAGAAACTGACAAGAATATAAGAACACTGGTGTTAATCAGGCCTGTGTTTCTCTATCTTCTTTATCTATCTATATCTATCTATATCTATATCTATCTATCTATCTATCTATCTATCTATCTATCTATCAAACTATCTATCATTTCTATCTATCTATCTCTATATATGTTTGAATGTGTGTGTATGTATAGTTATGTGCTAGAAAACAGTAAGTTCAAATGTGTTTTCTTCAGGAAATAAAGAAAGTTTTCTTTATCTAAGGCTTCTGGACACGATATGCACCTTATGCAGACTTCACTAATCATTGGCTCAGAAGCACCTCATATTTTCTAATACTCTTAATATCCATGACTAAAACAAATTCAGAAGAGCCTTTGGATTTTCAAGGCCTTCTCTCCTTTGCTTCTGCTTTGCAATCAGAAGCAAAGATGTCCAGGTGAAAACTACCTGCACTTCCACATTCTTGATACAGCAGTTTTATGAGTTCTAGTAGCATTTTATTTTGAATATAGAATGTTAACTGTAAGTATGTAATTTTCTTTCATAAACCAACTGTTTCTTCCCTATATTTAGAAATCAATATAAATACAATTATAATCGTTTAACATACATTTGTGGAATGGAACAGTAGGTTAGAGGCACTATTGATTTCTGTATCTTGAAACTTAACCTTCTTTCTTCTTTCTATACCAGCTGTCCAATCCGTGTGTTGACAGCAATGAGACAGCACAGCACAGAGAATAGAAATACATGGGACAAGTGTAAACTGAAGAAAGAGCTTTGGAACTGATTCTGAAATCTCAAGGCTGAATGGTTAAAGGAAGAGAAGATGTGTAAGAATTTGAGAGAACAGAAAGACGGAATGTGTCTCTTCTAACTAAAAAATGGTTTTGTGAGTATAGTGATTCCATGGGGAGGGGTGAGGTCACAAAGAGAGAAACCTGAGGGAACATAGTAACATATATGAAGGACATCTCTGCAAAAGGCCTTACTCTCAAGTTTTGAATCAAATAAGTACTGAATCTGCATCATTAAGCCACTCAACATGAAGAAAACCCCAAGCACTCTGATGGTCTCAGGCTTCAAGGGTGGTGAGTGAGTTTATGCAAATTATCCAGCCTTCCTTTCTTTTTTTGTTTTGTTTTGTTTTGTTTTGTTTCACCAGGGTAAGCAAAAATCAAAACCATTATTTCAGATTTTCTGCTCTCCCAGGGATTTCTCTTATTGGTCATAACTTTTATTAGCATGTGTCCATCATGAATAATGTTGCCAATGACCTAAAATACCTTTTAATGTGTCCTTTAACTCACATAACATCCCAGGACATCCATAACTAAAAGGCTTCTTTTTATGAACAGAAAGCTGAAGGGGGAGGGATATTGAGGAAGTATCAAGTCTCCATATTTGTGTTGATAATAGTGTGGTTGGAGAGTGTGATGGGTTGAATAGAACCCATAGAACAAGAAGACTGATCAACTGTACATGCAGAAGAAAGAAAACCTTTTGCTTACATAAGGCATTTCTTCACAGTACCTTATATACATGTAAAAGTGATAGTTTTTTATTTAAAGATGTTTTATATAACGGTTACACATCATTAGTTATAAGAGAGTATTTTTTTACAATGTGATATGGTCTGTATCATAGAATTTTCACACTGAACATCTACAGCTTGTTTGGATTCAACAACATCAGTTTAATTAAAATCAATTATCAGGATTTAAATATATGAAGAAATATAATTAAATCCAGGTTTCTCATAGGTCTTATAAACCTGGATAAATTAACTACATGAAGACAGTTCTTCCATAACTGCCACTAAGTGTAACATTTCAAGGTTTTCCACCTTAGGTTTTTTTTTAATTAATCAATATACTTAATAAATATCTATCATCATCACCACACACACACACACACACACACACACACACACACACACACACACACACATAATTTCTTCAATGCTTATTGTCTTACTGTCTGCCTTAGACAGTTTTTATCTTCTTACTAAGAGCTGTTTGTATTGATCATTATGAAGATTTCTACATCTCTCAATAGCAAATCAGGAATCTGAAAACTTTCAAAAGTACTGCATTTTAATGCTCTGTGATATGACTGTGACTAAAATTTATCTAAAAAAACAATATTTTATAAAGATTCATTAGTTAATAAGCTAAGACTCTTTATTGACACTAATTTGGCTTAGAGTTTAAAATTCAAAATGCAACAGAAAAAAAATATGTCTTGAAAAACTACAGACATTTGTAGGCATTTGCAGCATGATGAAAATTTCTATTGAGCTTTGAGGAAAGTCCATTCATTCTCAGTGACATTCATAAATGATGACTAATGCATTCAGATAAAATGAGTAATTTTACCAAATTACGCACATTTGGATAAGCTCAGAATGAAGATCTTGTTTGTTTGGCTATATCCTGAAGTGAATCTCAATGAGTCTCACTTCGTTATGCCTGACTCTACAAATGGGCTTCAGTCACAATCTGAACAAAAGCCTTGACATGTAAATAAATGTGCAAATGATGGCCAAGCTACATTACGCTTTTTGTTCTTAGCCTACTCAGGAACAGTCAACTGTATAAGGACCATCAGCAATGAATAGATAGCATCATTGTGCTTATCATGTGAGCATTTACTGAAGACTACTTTAGCAACATCCCAGTGTCATACCATGCTCCTCAAGACCATAGGAGCCTGGTACAAGTATTAAAAGGGTCTCTTCGAGCAACACTAAGTTTCCCTTTTAAAATGAGCCCTAACAGAAAAAAAAAAAAAAAAGTGCCTTTACCATGCCTTTCTGCTAGTTGCTTACATGAGACTGGCACCTCTCACAGTCAATGGACTCTAAACATCATTTTTGTTTCTTAAGAAGGCCTCCATCCTCTGGTATGAATTAGGCATAAACAAGAACTGTAGCAAGCCCTGCCTCCAGAGAGAAATACACACACGGCCCCATGTTCTATGATGCTACTTGTCATCAAATACTTTTGAACTGTTTCTGTCAAGATTTCAAATTGCTAATATAAGATACAAAACACTTGTCTTTTTATAGAATTCTTTCATCCATATCTCTAAATAAAATCAGCCTGGTGTGTACAGAGTCCAACAAATTCAGTTTATTAGCAAATTTGATTGAGGAAATAAAATAAACCAGTGTCTTTGATAAACTGAGTTGAATACATAACATTGTTTGGGGTTTTTTCCACAATTAGTTACTTCAGCTTCAATACAAATTATTTATCTAATTGGATTTTGCTAATAAGTAGAAATTCTTCTAATAGTGCTTAGACAGTTCTCTATATAAACTTACATATTTATCAGCAAGGTCATGATCCTACTGTTGAACCTGTTCATTGTGATTGTTTAGTGAAACACAATCGAAACACAGACTTGACCAGATAGAGCAAGTGTTGCAGATAGAGCAGTAAATAAAACAAATGCCTCAGGAGGTGACAGAGATTGTATGTATGACATGCATTGATCAATTGCATTAGTAACAGCTTTCACAGAGAAATAAGTATTGCATTCCATGAAAGACTACCCCCAAAACACTATAGACTCGCTCTATCACCAAGCTTTGGGAACAAGGATGTCTTCCCAGAGAGTGAGTTTAAGCTAAGTTTTGAAGGTGACGTTGACTGGTGGACAAGTGATGTAAACTGGTGGAACATGCTACAGAGCAGAAGTAAAGTATCTCAAGGATCACATTGTATTTGCCTAACAGATGAAAGCCGATGTGACTGCAAGGAAAGAGTCAGAGACTAGCCCAGGAAGAAGTAGAGTCCAGGAAGAGCCCAGTGGCGCATGCTGGGTCTTGACTACTTAGTCCATTACAGTTCTATTCTGAGGCAATTCAAACACCACTGGAAGTATGCATTTGTTAGAGATTCTACAACAAAGTGTCATAAACATGGTAGTTTAGTGATTGGAAATATATCTTTCCCTGGTTTGGGGGGCATTAGATGCAAATGATCCCAGCATAGTTAGCTTTTTGACAAGGCCTCTCTGCTTAGCCTGGAGATGGCTGTCTTCTCTCTGTCTATAGGAGATCTTTTGTGTGTGTTTTGTCCTAATCTTTTTATGTAAGTATGTTAATGATAATAGATTAGGAGCCCTCATTCATTTTAACTTCATTATGTCTTTCAAGCTCCTACCTCCAAATATAGTTACATATTGAGGTCTTGTTACTTAAGGCATGAATACCTGTTTGGGGGAAAGGGATTCCACACAGTAGACAGTTTGCTATTCAATTTATGATTTGCCTAGTCATCTTCATTGTGATTTGAGAAAAATGGAAGACACAATCAACATATCAATATAAAAATCCTTGGCTGAAAACCAGGAGATCACAAAACTTTGCTCGATAGATACCAGTTTTGCTTCACAGCGACTGTGTCAAGAAAATCTATACAAAAATCAAGTCAAAGATGCTTCCTATTTCAAGCCAAAAGGGGAGGAGGTTAGGAAGAGGCTCATGAAAGAAGACTGTGGATGTGGCAGCAGGAAGTTGAGGTAGTCAACTCTCATGGTTTCTATTTTAATTTTCTGTGAAGTAGGCCATCTGCTGAGAAAGGAAAAGAAAAAAATTACAGATGTGAATTGAATGGAAAACATTTTAAATTACAGTTCCAGAAAGTTGGGAAGCTGGCTACCCAAAAACTTCACTAGAATTTCTATGAAGCGATTAAAGCTTCTTTAGGATGGGTGACCACAGATTTTAAAATGTTTTATGGGAGTTTTTTTTAAGTAATTAATTTATTTTCCTGCCATGATTAACTGTGTGGGCATGTCCTTATGGAAAAGACAAATCTGGATCCTTCTGCAGTTCATGTTTCTCAGGAAGGATAATTCACCCCAAAATGGTTATAAGAATTCTGAGCCAAAAAAGGTTGCATTTTAACCCAGGTGGTTGGAATTTGGCATTAAAATTATCAAGGAATGACGGTATAGGAAGCACTTGCTGACAATGCTGCAGGACGGGAACCTTCTGGAAGCATTTCACTGTGAGGCTCTTGGGAATGATCTTTTAGTTTATCTTAAAGCACATGCTAAAAGCCACAAGTCCATGTGCCTTGCCTGCAGAGATACAGTGGAGTTTTCAGGTTACTGATTCCCCAGCTATCTCAATTTTTTTTTTTCCTGGCTTCACTCTTCTCTGCATGAGAAACACACTGGGGGTTCAATAAAAGGTGTGTCATGACCATGTCATGGAGCACAAAATGAAACATCGGGTATTATAGTGGATGCTGCTTCTCCTTCAGCATCCTGCTCAGACAGTGAATGTCCCAGCAGGATTTCCTATCAACCTAGCTAACTGAGGAACTGAAGAACACATTCATTTCTTCTCAGAAAAATTACAGTAATCACTCAGAATTCAGACAGGAAGACATCCCACAGTATCTAGGAATATAAAGCTAATCTTTTGCCAGTTTTTGGTGTGTCCATTCCATTACCTAGACACACACACACACACACACACACACACTATTTCATACTGGGATTGGAGGCAGGGAGAGAATGTCACAGTATCTAACTCTATAGAACCATAAAAGCTCAGATTTCACATACCTCAAAGGGAAGGAATGTAAGGATGTAAATTCCACAGGACAGATTGTTTTTGCATATGCTACTACTTACTATTCTTTATATGGGTTCTCAGTGTGAAATATTAATAATAACAAGGGATTTTCCAATAACAAAGAAACTAGATAGCATAAAATATTATATAATCAAAGTGCAATCCTAAGATAAGTCTTCAATATTTTTGAGAAAAAATATGCTAATCTGAAACATGCAGTCCATGCAGGCTTTGAGTTTTGTTTAATGATATCATTTCTGGCTAAAAGGCATAGTATTAGAAACTTTATAAAGTATCTAACATGTTTTATGCTAAGAACATAAAAACAAGACACAGTTTTCTTTAAGAACAGGCTATCTTCCTATTATTTAGACATGATTATACAGGGTAAAACTAGATACCAGCAGTTGCTGCAAGGGGAGAATTTTTCTTGAACTGAGGCACTGTTTGTAATGAGAGACCCGACTTGGGAAGGAAAAAGGAGGAAGAAATAAGAGAACTTGGCTGGGTGGTATTTTCATTAGCTAGTATCCTCGGAGAATCACTTATTATGTGAAATTCCAGAAATAATGAGCAGGACCCCCCAATGTTAAATATCCAACTGAGCCAGAATTATGACAGCTGGCTCCCTTGCAGTGATGGTAACCAAACCTCTGTTCTTAGGGCTTTTCATTAATAGAGACATTTGTTTCTGAAATCTGGTTCGTTTTTAATTTCTCATCACTGAAATAAACATGTGTGTAAGAGTTATAAGTTCTCTGCTTCTTTTTACCTTCTACAGACTTCTTGCAAGGCAGAACATGAAGACATGCAATTCTACAGCAACTAAGAGAATCCATCACAAACCACAGTCCTTCTAGAACAAATCCTCCTCCCACCATCAGATATTTGACCCACAAGGCAATGCGTAGATATAGTGTCCTTCAGTAAAGGAAACCAATTTATCGAGTGAATTAAATAATCACAGTTTCGCAAAGTTTGAGAGGAAGTTTTATAATTCAGCGTTTCCTTTAAATTTATTGTAGAACTCAGATACTAACATGTTAAAAACATGGTCCATGATATACCAGGTTCTTACTTTAATCTATGAAAACTAATAGCTTCAAAGGGGAAGAGAGAGAGAGAGAGAGAGAGAGAGAGAGAGAGAGAGAGAGAGAGAGAGATACACACAGCTCCACAAAGCTATTTCACCCAAATTAAGACTGTTTTACACACACACACACACACACACACACACACACAGAGAGAGAGAGAGAGAGAGAGAGAGAGAGAGAGAGAGAGAGAGGCAGAGAGAGAGAACAGATCTAAGGCTTCATTCTAATTGAAAGTATTCCATTTTCGAGAGCAGAATTCCCTTAGAGAGCAGAATTACTTCGTCCTGTTGGGGGTCTGAGAAAAGCAAGCTGGGGAGATGCACAAGCTGTTTTCTGTAACATTCTGTTCTATAGATATGCAGCGATCATCAGCTTTGTTTGATGAAATTGTTTTTTAGATTTTTCCAATATCTTACTTTTTTTTCCCTTTTCTATCTTCTTCCTCCTACACAACTTCTTGCAACAACATCTATCTAAATAGCAGTGACCATTTTCCTATTCCATGACCTCAAGTCAATTTTGTTTTACTTCAACAAATATAAATCAAGTCAAACTTTGGCATTTTTTCTGATATTTCTCAAAAGATCATGGAATACATTTGTTCAGAATAGATATTGATTTCCATTTAATAGTAAGCTTCTTATTAGCATACTGCCTTCCCTGGATCCTAGGACTATCTGCGTTCTTGTAGTCTGCTTCTGTAGAAACCGCCAATGAGCCATTTCTTCCTGCTTCTGTTCATGTATTTATAGTTCAATTCTTAACTCCATGCCCATCCTCTGGCCACTCTCCAGTCATCTCATTGAATTCCTCTGAGAAAAGGGTAAAAGTAACAGTAACATGGGTCTACAAACCTGCTAACATGACTTAGAACTAATTGTAGTTTAATAGCAGACATTAACTCTGAGAGAACTGTGTCTTTATTCTAGCACCTCAAGTGTAAATCACCATGCAGAAATGCTAATTGTGAAGTTACTATAGAATTGCTCATTGGAGTCTATCAGCCTCTGGGCTTTTATCTCAATTATCTATTCTGTAAGCAGAGAATGTATACAAGACACCAGAAAACCACTGCACTTCAGTAAACAGAGACCTCTGAACAAAGTTGGTCATTCAAATATTTAAGGATTAAAACACACACATACACAGAGAGAGAGAGAGAGAGAGAGAGAGAGAGAGAGAGAGAGGGAGAGAGAGAAAGAGAGAGAGACAGAGATAGAGACAGAGAGACAGAGAAGACAGAGGGACAGATACAGAGACAGAAACAGACAGAAATTTACTGAGGGGCATCAACCAAAGAGATTTCCTAGCTGGATCTGAAAACTACACATGGTTTCTAGATCCACAGAGACATGAAAAGCTATCTGGAACCTAGGAATTTTTGAAGGTGAGGCCTGTAAAATAAAAATGGTTGAAGGAAATCTGAATTATTGCAGCAAGAAATACAACAAGCTATGAAATGAAGCTCAGAAAGAAACGAAGACACAAAGGAATCAGGGCCTGGTTACTATGCTTCTGTGTACTTATTCTGTATGTCTGTTTCTAAAAGTGTGATGCATGCAGTTTTAGTGGAACATGACCTGATTTTAGATGTTTGTGCATGCTTTTGTTATATATTTCACAGATATTTTAAGAAGCAAGACACTTTTTAAAATGAGAATTTAGGTCTAGAGAGATGCCTCAATAGCTTGTTGCTCTTGCAGAAAATCCAAGCAAGATTCTTGTCACCCACATTGGGCAGCTTACAATAGGCTTCAGCTCCAATGAATGTGATGCTCCTTTGACCTGCATGTATGTAATACACTCATGTACACACACACACACACACACACAACACACACACACATACAACACACACACACACAACACACACACACACAGAGAGAGAGAGAGGGAGAGGGAGAGAGAGTTAAAAAAAACAAAAATAAAATCCTTTTTTAAAAATGAGTTTTTTTCTGAGACCACCAAAAGATAGTTGTTTTACACTTGTTGAAATATAACTGTAACACAATTGCTACTAATATATGTATTAAAGGATATGTGAGATAATCTAGAAATATCCATAGAGAAGTATATGTGTCTTCTTCAGTTTTTGAAACATTGGAGAACATGATAGGCAATGCTATGAGAGTCCACAGGAGTGGGAGTATGTCTGGAAGCGTGGAAGGAACTCAGCACGTGGTGTGCATGCTCACCACAGATGTGCAGTCAGCACTACACGGATTTTCTACCATGGCCACCTATGAGTTCTATTTCTGCTTCATAGGAATACCAACTGTTACCTCATCAGGCTTGTGACTTTCAAGAAAATGGTTCAGGGTTTTGTCTTGATGTTGTTATTTTTGTATAGGAAACTCTGTTTTGTAGACACATGCACACACACACATATACACCACACACACAGAGAGACAGAGAGACAGAGAGAGACAGAGAAAGACAGAGAAAGAGAGAGAGAGAGAGAGACAGAGAGAGAGAGACAGAGAGACAGAGAGACAGAGAGACAGAGAGAATGAGAGACAGAGAGAATGAGAGAATGAGAACTATCTGGAATTCAGCAACAATTTTCTTCTTTAATGTGGTTTGTGAATTGTATCTTGGGTATTCTGAGCTTCTGGGCTAATATCCACTTATCAGTGAGTGCATACCATATGTGTTCTCTTATTACCTCACTCAGGATGATATTTTCTAGTTCCATCTATTTGCCTAAGAATTTCATGAATTCCAGCATAGGGGAATGCCAGGACAGGGAATCAGGAGTGGGTGGGTTAGTGATCAGGGGGAGGGAGGATGGGACAGGGAGTTTTCAAAGGGGAAACAAGGAAAGGAGATAACATTTTAAATGTAAATAAAGAAAATACCTAATAAAAATAAAGTTAAAAGAACCCAATTTAACCATTGTTTCCCTTGGAGTGTATCTCCTCCTCAGCTATTCAACACAAAGAGGCTGATTTCATCTTAGTGGGTATTTTTACCAATGGATCTCTTTTAAAAGGTCACTTACATTTTTGCCTGTAATAATCAGAGTACACTAATTGTCTGTTGTTAGTAACTATGATAGCACAGTGGCATTTCCTCCTAAGCATCACTGTCTAACTTAGGACTCTTTTATCAGACTCCATTTGGAGTCACAATATAGCAACAAATAGAAACTAGTCAGGCAGGTTGGATACAGTGACCTCTTGTCCTGGATCAGAAATGTCTTTAGTTCTATCCTGACTAGAGGCTAGAAATAGAAGGTTTCATTTCTGGCTTTTGGTTTTAACTTTCTTCTTTTACACAACCTAAATGAGCTTCAGCATTTGGAAACACTACCTGACGAGGCCAAAACTGCAAATATGAACATAAGCATATGAACATCTATTGTACGTGGGCCAGTTGAACTGACTGGCTGATGCCACCAATATGCCACACCAGTTTTTTCTTAAGTTTTATTTTAAAAATTCTAGACTGTTTCCCATTTAAATAAGAAAGTAATTGCAGATGACTGTAAAGTGTGAGACTATAAATGCTAGGTGTTCCTCAAAAACTCAAGTGTCTCTATAGGAACTTTAAAAAATGTTTCATGTTGCTATTTTCCAATTTTTATACATTAACTGTTTTATTCTAATATTTAAATGGGATTGAGTTAAATGAAAATTAAATAAAATTGTTAATGCAGCAAATTACTATTTACTAAGACACCAATTAAAGATACTAAAAAGAAGAAAAAAGAAAAAAAATGCAGGCCATTCCAGCATCCCACAGGAAAGGGGCACACGCCCTGACCAGGCGTGTTTGCCCATCCAGAGTGGCAATTATAATTAAGAGGAAAAATTGTTCAGAAGAGAAAATTACACAAAGAGTACCCCAACGTGAACAGTAATATGAACTTTAAGAAGATTGGACTTTTAAATTAAAATGTGCCAAAACAATTACCTGAGTTAACAAAAACAAAAAGAGAACAGCATAATTTCCAATATTAGAAATAAAAGATGTAATCACTATCAAATCCAGAAACCAAAGTATCAAACGAAGCTTATAAACAAATCCACCACACAATTAGGTGAATCCATTAAGTAAGATTTTTACAATCTTTTATATGAAATGCAGACTATACTTCCTGAGTTCAGCCTGTAAAGCCAACACGTTCTAGAATCAAAGGCACATAAAGATAAATAAAACTGGACATTATACTAAGCACTTTCAGGAACACGATTCAAATACCCTCCAGAAAGCTCTGGAATCTGAGCCCTGTGTTTCAGAGAAAGAATTACATGAGATTTCTTTTTTCTAATCACATTAGACCAGTTCAACTTGTTAATTTTATCATTTCTTTTGTTTCCTACTCTATTTGAAATCCAATATCCATTTTAAACTTACAATGAACCTCAAGTAGGAAACTCAGTTTTTATTGGAAATTCTTAGCCTTCTTTAAATTTTATAAATTATATAGTGGAAACACTAAAGTTATATGCCCAACTTGTTCTAAACAAACTTGCAATCTTCTCTAATCATTAAATTGCATGTCATGTCCATTGTTAAATTTAAATTTAAAGTTTTTAAAATTAGATAAATATAGAATCTTAATGCCTCAGTAACATGAATTTCATTTAAATGCTCAGAAGTTACAAGAAGACTGGCAGAAACCCTGTTACACAGTGCAGATTTGGAGGCATAGTTATATCATGCCAAGATCATCAACCTCATTAAGGTCTCTGTCTTTATTTCAAGTGATATATATATATATATATATATATATATATATATATATATATATATAT
>LR753406.1:93181-174462 GCA_902729485.2 Mus minutoides
AGTCTTCTACATGATAACCACCAGTTGTGCCAGCACCATTTGTTGAAAATGCTGTCCTTTCTCCACTGGATAGATTTAGCTCCCTTGTCAAAGATCAGGTGGCCATAGGTGTGTGGATTCATTTCTGGGTCTTCGACCCTATTCCATTGATCTACCTGTCTGTTGCTGTACCAGTACCATGCAGTTTTTATAACGATTGTACCTTCTATATGTATAATTTACTTTTGATGTATTTCCATGGTAAAATAATTTAACCTTTTAATATTTTTTAATAAAGTAAGTCTTTAACTCTTCCTGATTACATGATAATGTGGGAAAATAAAACACTGCTTTTATCCTTTAAGACTACTAAGAAAAGAACAGTCTCAGATACTAAAATAAAATGTAGAAGTCAAATAAAGTCCAAATGACAAAGAATAGCTTCATGGAGCATTTGAATATTTCTAGTCACAAACAACTGAGCAACTATTTCTAATATTCATCAGTCCCTTCAGAGTTCAATGATATAATTGTTTAAAATATATAATTTCCTTTTCATCATGTAAATAACATTAAAAATTCAACTTCTATTTTCAAGTTCCCCATTCTAGAAATAATTGAATTGCACACCAATGTAACACAAATTTTAATACTACTGTCTGGTGATGTCTTCAAAGGAAGAAGATAGTTTTATAGACAAAAGAAGAGAACCATGGTTTAAACATAAGGGAAGGGATGTGATTCATGTAGAAAGTCACAAATAGTCCAAGTACAGAGAAGTTTTAGTGAGATGCTTAGACATAAATGGGACATCAATACCATCATACTTTCCTGAGGCTCAGGAACTATTAAGGAAAAAGGAGAAAAAAGATTATAGGAAGCCAGGCAGTGGTGGTGCATGCCTTTAATCCCAGCACTTGGTTAGGCAGAGGCAGGTGGATTTCTGAGTTTGAGGCCAGCCTGGTCTACAGAGTGAATTCTAGGACAGTCAGTGCTACACAGAGAAACCCTGTCTCAAAAAACAATATATATATATATGAGAAAAGGCAAAAGCTGAAAGACGAACAAAGAAAGACAGTGTCTTCTCAACATAATATGGCCTTTGCACTTCTGAGCTCACAAAGGGTGGTTGCCTACAAAAGCCTGTCAATGCTAGTTAAAGTTAGTCAGCATGCAAGCACACTGCGGAGAGGATTCATAAGACCCAATCCTACCATGAGGAGCTATGGACAGTCAGTAGCTTCTGGAAGAACAGTTTTCTTTAAAGATGTAGCCTCTACTAGGTCCACCATGATCCATGAGAAAATACAGATGGGCAGCACAAATTGGATTCCATAGACTTAAAGGGGGCACAAAGTTGTGGATAAGAGGAGGTGGGATAGATCTGGGAGGAATTAGGGGAGGCATCTGTAAACTTGTGTTTTTCCACCTCACCATTTTGTTTCCAGAAATAATGACCCTGAGAATTCTTATACAGGAATAAGTGCCTGGGCCAATAGCTTGGGCCTGTTCCCCAGACTAGCTCATAACTTAATATCCTATATGTTCCATTTTATAAATGCCACATTCCTGGTTACCTGGTCCTCAGTTTCATGTGACAGTCTTCCTCTGTCTCTAGGTAAATTCCTCTGTACTTTATCTCAGCTCTCCCCCTCCCCCTCCCCCTCTTCCTCNCCCTCTGCCTCCCCCCTCCCCTCCCCCTCCCTCTCCCTCTACCCTTCCCCCTTTCTGTTTCTCTCTGCCAGATGTCCCACCTTCTAATCCTTCCTTGGCACATCAACATTTGTATTGATAAAATAAATAATTCTGGAAGATTGTTTCTTCCTCTGAGAAATCAGTATCTTTCATTTCAAACACAGGACACAAAGGGCTCATAAAATTCCTCAGTACGTAAGCCAATACTTACTCAGAAGCAAACAAATACTATATCTTACTTTTCTCTGCCTAGCACCATTGATGCTGTGAGAGGCCTTAATTGTTTTCTGTAAGGTGTATCACTCAGGTGCTAGAACCTCCAAAAGAAAGTAATTAAGGACAAATAAACCAATTACCAACAGAGAGATCCTATTATCTGTTAGATATAGGGGCTCTGAAGGCAGAGAGGAAAAAAGACCTGTGCTGTAAACATAGAGTGAATGCATTAAGGCCAAATCTTTAAGCAAGGAGGAGATGATGTTTAAAGCAGTGAATTTATTTATTTATTTAGAAATGGAGTTAGAGCATTCAATGCCTTGTGAAACTTAATAGCATCTATTCTGCCATTTCATCTTGAGATATTTCTTCTTAGAAAGGCTCAAATCCTTCATCTCACAAGGATGTTAAAGTTACTGAATCTGAGTTTGTGTTTCTCTGGTTAAATGTCTGTCAAACATTGGACTCAGTTTTGACACATACGAATGTTTATACAGCACACTCAGTGCATCTCCAGCATTTTATTGCTTGACATCAAACTGAACCCAGCTTTTGAATCTTAGGTAGATTTGCTTACCAAGGCTGAAGTGAAGAAAGGTAGTGTTTCTGATTGGGGTGTGACAGGAGTTAATCCAAAAACCACTGTGTTTGTCCATTTCCATGGCTTCTCTCCCAGGTTTTGGGCATCGATGGGAACTGATTTGAGCCTAGTGTACAGTACATGCTTCTGGCATTGGAGCCTCACGGACTGGCGCTGACTCAGGAGCAGGGAAATAAATGACAGGATGGAATCAGACAGGGTGCCACCAAGCTCAGCCACCACCAAGGAAGCAGGGATTTAAAGGATTTATCTGGGTTACTGATACAGAAAACATATTGATTTAGTTTATTAAGCATCATTTCCCATTGAGGAGAAGAAGAAGATTTAAAAGATTTGGAAAGTGATTTTATTTCTAGAATGTTTAAACTTATCATTCCAAAACAAAATTATTATAAGTTTGTTTGGTAAATATATGCATATAAAATGTTATGTCAAATGTACATTAAAGGTATACATATTGTTATTTATGATGAGATGGAATAGCCTTATTCTAATATTTATAAATATATGCATATACTTATAAAGCATCTAATATTTAATGTTACGTGTGTGTGTGTGTGTGTGTGTGTGTGTGTGAGAGAGTGTGTGTGTGAGTGTGTGTGTGTGTGTATATGGATTTTAAATAACTAAACTTTTAGCTCCTCTTTGTAAACTGTGGAAAGTTTTTACTGGGAGCAGAACCAAGATATGGAAATGTCCTAGCATTAAAGTCTGTAGTCTACTTTCGCAGTCATTGAGGTCATATCTGTACTCTGTCCACAGTGTCTAGATACTGTTACAATATTACAACACATTTTAGCAATATTAGTGAAATAATTTTACTCTTGGGCCTATAATATTGTGTGCAGAAAAACACAGCATAAAATCTTACAATAGGTGAGTAAGTAGTTAATTTAATATATGAGAGGAAAAATCAAGAAAAATTACATATTTATTTTATTTATCTCCACCTATAGTCCAATTAAAGCTGTCATTTTTGATGCCTAGTAACTAGTATTGCTTGACTCAATTCCTCTCAACCTAGGGCATTCATGTTTTACATTGTATGCAGGCTGTACAATATAACAGTAATAATCTTTAAATATGCTCAACAAGATGCCAAAAAACACAGCAAACATCTATCCATTTTTATTTTTCTTGTCATTTCAGAAGATTTAAAGCTGCTAAGCACTGTTCCTTCCTGAAGCCCATGCTAAATCAGTCAGTCCATGTTTTTCTGCAGGTCCTGCAGCCACCCCATTGCCTTGCCTATCCTTTATCTTTCTTGTGGAGCAGTAAATGAATGCAGTCCTTCAATGCACAACATCCCAGCCCCACTCCATTCTTAGAGGCTCTCATTCAGACTGCAAGAACTACTAAATACAATAGTCACTAAACTCTTACTACTATGTTCTCCCCCTCTTTTGATTTTCACCTATGTCCTCAACTACCTTTCTTAGAAGTTACCTTCAAGTGAGGCTGTCCCAGACTTGTTCTGAGGTTGTTATATGACATGGTTCCAAATCTTTTAAAAGTCTTCCCACTGAGAATTGATATTTGTCCAATCTTCTGTGAGTTTCATTTCATTATAGCACAGTGGAAGTAGAGATGTTGAATTTCTGAGACTAGAATGCAGCAGGTGGGGGACTCTTGGCTTGTATTCAATTATTTACCTACTTACTCATTTATTTTTGGACTACTCATAGCAGTCTACTGTGTAACAAGTGCATCATTCGGCCATGTTATCAAGAACTTTCAAATTACATGGGGGAGGATGCATCAGTCATAACAGGAGAGAACACCAGACAATCTTAAGTTTTAAAGTTCTTCCAGATCATGTTCTAAGTAGAAAAATGAAGAAGCTTCAAGATTCATGAGCAACCCAAGCTATACTATACTAAATTTTTCCCAAAACAGAACTGTAGACCAACACAAGCCATCCCCGTGGAATGCTCTCTAAACTCGTCTTCCATTGGTCAAGCAATAGTGGAGATCCCTTGTCTTCTTATGGCTTTCTTCATTTTTCTTCTATCATCTGTTCCTATGGATATTATTTTGTTAAGAAAGAAAAAAAAATCTCATAGAAGAGAGCATCTTCACCATCAGCAGCATCATTTTCCAGATTAGCTTACTCAACTGATGTTTTCTTATTTCCCATCCATTCTCCATATCAGCTGACATCTCTGGAATGAGGCCAATGATATGGCCATGATCTAGCCATGCCTCCTGCTCTGCACTGCACAACAGGGTATCTGCCAGTCCCCTTGGGACTACTGAGCATTTAAATAGGACTCCTGTGACTGAGGCATAAAGCTTTTAGTTTTATCCAGTTTCACAAGCTAAATTTAAATTTGACAATGGATATACAATTTAAGGATTGGAAAGATTTCAGGTTCAAAACAGGGTGGGCATAGGAATTTACTTTTTCATCTCTACGATTTGTGAGACTTAAATAGGGTCAAGAATTCCAAATAAAAATCCTAATGGGTGTCCACTGTAAACTTACCATTAAAACTTGAATTCAAAGAATAGGTAACAAAAATTAGGGAAGTGGATAAATATGATAATAGTACTTTGATTATTTTGAGTCAAATAAAAAACTTTTAAAAATAAATATATTTCTTTCTCAAATGTGGCTGCTAGAAAATGTTATCCTACATAATGGCTGCCATATTTGTATTTGGCTCTACTGCTTTTCCTCTGTTTTAGTCAACTCTTTCTTGTCAGGCCCTGTTTACTCTTAGGCTCACTCCATGCTTCTTCATCCATCACAGGATCTTTGTGCATGCTGCTCTCCATTTCCACATTTGGTCAAAGCTGCATTTTCTTACAGAAAACATTTACTCCCTCCTTGTCTTTAGAAAATTCTACCTTCTTTTGATCTCACAACCCATTAGTGTTCAAATCTGTAGCATGTGCCACAGTGACAATCATATGGCTACATACTTACTAAATAAATCCCACATCCTCTTCTCAGAAGAAACTCACAATAATATACTAAACTCTCAGCTCAGTCAAGAATGAGACCTCGTTTTGCACACTGTTCCTCTTCCTATGATTATCACAGCACTAGCTTCATCAATAATGCAGAAGTTAGAATCAAAGCATGTCAAAAAGGGTCAGAAAGAGAGTTTTGTATTTTTAAAAAGTCCACAAAAACAACATGAATATTTTGCTAATTGATTTCAGCATGCTATTGCTAAATTAATGGCAACATCAGATTCCCCCAAAAGAAAAAAATAATTACTTGTAAAATAATAGGAATTATGTTCATCCCATCTAGCTTCAAATGAATGAGACTCAAAATACGATTTATTTATTAGGCTCTGCCCAATTACTAGAGGATTACCCTTGTTCTAATTCTCTAATACCAGACTGGCTACTTCCCCAACTGTGCTCCCAATTCTTGCTGTTTGAATCTTCCTGAGTTATTCCTGCTCCAGAAATATGATGTTCTGAAGAAGAATTTTAGTTTGGCACTTGGGGCTGGTCCATCATGGCTAATGGAGACCTGTTTTCTCAATCTTCTCCTACATGCTCTCCCTCTCCCTCTCTCTCCCTCTCTCCCTCTCTCCCTCTCTCCCTCTCTCCCTCTCTCCCTCTCTCCCTCCCTCTCCCTCTCTTCCTCTTTCCCTCCCTCTCTCCCTCTCCCCATCCCCTTTTCTTCTCCCCCCTCCCCCTTTCTCTCTCTGTGTCTCTCTCTCCTTTCTATTTTTCCCTCATGTTCCTTACCTGCAACCCTAGCCTAGTCTCTTTCTATCTCCCTGTCTCTCTCTCTCTATCTTTCTCTGTCTCTCTCTATCTCTCTGTCTCTCTCTATCTCTCTCTGTCTCTCTCTGTGTCTCATATATATATATATATATATATATATATATATATATATTCCCCAACTCCCAGCAATTGGCTGTTGTCAGTTATATTTAATCAATCATTTTAAATTTAGGAGTAAGGTTTGCACAACAAAGGCTGGTGTAAGTGAGAATTTGCTCCCCTTGGAGCCACCAGAACTTGGGGTAAGGAATTCAGCATATGAATACAAGCACAGTCAGACTAGCCCTTAATAGTCATGTTTCTCTAACTTCAAAGATACTCCAAACAAGTTGGCCATAAACTAGTTGACATAAGAGCCTAACTTTTATCTCAGACTCCCACTGTATGTTGACTTTCTCCCAGTGCCATTCTGAAGGGGCAGGGTGCCAAACTGCAGAGCAGATCAAACCACTTGAGCCTTTGCCTCTTCTTTGTGATTCCTCTTTACAGCTTCCCTCTCTGTAATGTGGTGTGTTAGTGGTAACTGTAGCAAATGACTGCTGTAGAGATATAGTTGACATAATGGGTATTTAGCAAAAGGTCACCAGTCATTGTATCAAGTGAACGAGTGCATCTCAATGCATCTTCACTGTCATTTTCATCCTGTGGAGGAGCCACCATCGTGTGCAAAAAACCAACCTAACTAGTGAACAGAAGAGATGAGATTTTCCAGAGGGAAACTATTACCCAAACTCATTGAAACTATATTCTGCTGTAATCCAGAAGGTACTCTGGGAACCTGAATTTCTTTGCCTTTTCATATACTCTGAGCCATGGTCCCTTAAAAAGTCATCCCTCCAATGCAAATTGTCTATCACAATTCCATTTTTTTCCAGTTTGCTGACTTCATCAAATCTACCTCCTCTGCATCTTTACAAAAAGTAAATTCTATCCAGCTTCAGGGATACCCCATGTTTTTGTCATTTCTCAGAAAATGTAAGTCCATCCTATTTTATGCCAAAGCCTTTCATTGTTCTATAGTTTTTGGTATATAGCATGTCTTCTTTTCATGGGTTCTGACATCTTTTCATTAATTCATTTACTTATTCACTTTACATCCTAATTGCAGCCCCATCACTCTTCCTGGTATCCCAGACACATACACAGCACCTTTCCCCATCTCCCATCCCCTTCTCCTTTGAGAAGGGGGGACACCCTCCATAGTTATTCTCCCCTACCCTAGCACATCAAGTCAGTGCAGGACTAGGAATATACTCCCTCACTGAGACCAGACAAGGTGGCCCAGTTAGGGAAACAGGATCCACATACAACAGAATCAGGGACAGTCCCTGCTCCAGTTGTTGGGACCCAAATTAAGATGCACATCTCATCTATATATGCAAGGATCCTAAATGTAGTTCATGTTTGCTCTTTGGTTGGTGGTTCAGTGTCTGGGAAGCCCCCAATGGTCCATGTTAGTTAATTCTGTAGGTTCCTAGTGGAGTCTTTATCCCTGTTGTGTCTCTCAAGCCTTCCCAGAACTCTTCCACAAGACTCCCTGAACTTTGCCTAATGTTTGGCTGTGGGTCTCTGCATCTGTTTCCATCTCCTGCCAGATGGAACTCTCAGAGTACATATATATTTGGCTCCTGCCTGCAGACATAGCAGAGTATCATTAATAGTGTCAGGGTTTGGTTCTAGTCAATGGAATGGGTCTCAGGTTGGGTCAATCATTGGTTGGCCATTCCCTCAGTCTCTATTCCATCTTACTTTCACACATCTTGTAGGCAGG
Source organism: Mus minutoides (assembly GCA_902729485.2). NCBI lineage: Eukaryota > Metazoa > Chordata > Mammalia > Rodentia > Muridae > Mus > Mus minutoides. The sequence continues at coordinate 101,194 of LR753406.1, forward strand.
ACACATTTTTAAGGTCCTGAACAGACAATCTCTGCATCCCATGTGGCTACAGAAATTCTAGGGACATAATTGTAAGTTTAGTAACTTGATGGCAGCCTGAAAATTACCCTAAAAGGTAATCTCCACAAACTGCTTTCATTTATATATATACTAACATATCTAAACATGTACATACACAAACACACATGCACATATACAGAGATCCACATATACAACTATATTCTCATTCTTATGGATCCAGCATTCACAATCATGTACATAAAAGCACGCAGACATGCACACAATTGCAGATATATATATATATATATATATATATATATATATATATATATGTACATGTACATATGTATTCAGCTATATTCATTCATGTGTGCACATATGCAAAATTGTACAACTTAGAACTTAATTCTATTTTGTTTATGATTAGACAAAATAGTTAAGGGAGAATAAGATTTAAGTGATGTAATAGATTTGAATGTAGCTATTTTTCTTTATCTTTGCCTTTTATAACAATGAAAATAATGTATATGTTTACTTTTAATAATTCAATAGATAGCTCAGGGGGAGTTTTGGTACTATGCTCTTCTCTCTTTATTATTAAAAGTATTTTAAAATAAAAGCAATCTTAGTATTTGTTAACAAGACATCATACCATCACACACATTCAAACACACACAAATAGACACATATAAAGATGTGCACACTTAGATTATTAATTAGTACATTTTTGATAAAAGAAGATAAACATTAAGAAAATGTTGAAAAGAAATTTTAGGTTAATGTCAACCTGAGAAAAGTAAAATTAGAAACTCTATTTCTCAGTATTTTTATCCAAACCAATTGGCATTTGGATTTTATGTTCCATTAAGAACACATACACTCTTAAAGTAGTTTACTTTATCATGTGAACTTCCAAGGCAGTAACACCACCATTAAAAGATGCTTCAAAGAATTAAACAGATTTAGCAGCCTTATAAAACAAATAAATGTGCATCATGGAATAAAAAAAAAAGGATGCTCCATTATCATTAAATTTTAACCAGTCAAATTTTAAACAATCAAGTGTGCAAATGCACATATAAAGACAATTCCACTCCAGATTGGTGAGAGCATTACTAAATCATGGTAAGAGCATTTCCTGATAGGATGTGCCAGGGTCCCCTGGGAAATTAGAGTCCTATTACACATAGCCAAGTGCACATTACTAACTGTTGGGAGGAGGTGCCAGGGTTTTAAACATCTCATATGGCCTGTACTCCATTAGATAAGGATATTAAACCCTCTGATCAATAAGACACCATGAAGCTATTATGGTCATTGGCAGTTAAAACAGATCCAAGCATGAGTATGAGTCCACAAAGAACAGTGTGTTTTCCCTATCTCTGGGTATCAGACTTAGCTGCATTCTAAATCATGCTGTTTGAGTTTTGTCCTCTGCCAAGAAGATGCAAAGCTTCATTTGCATACTCTGCCTGGTGCCTGCAACATGAGAGCTTGAAGTAGGGATGTCAGATGGGCCTGATTTATGTCACGTTAAGGGAGCCTAGTAATTTCAGCTCGTGTAATGGGGTTTTCATTCTTCTAGCTACATAATGCATGTAAACATTATCCTGATGCCTTTTAAAAAAAAAACTTGTCAAAATGCATGGGGAGAAGCAAATGTATTGTATGTCTCCCTCCTGTAGACTGCAGCCGGGAGGAGAGGGGCTCACAGAGATTTCAACTGTGCATAATTATAAGTGCTCTGCAGCTAAGCAGCTATTGAACTGCCTACAGAGTGTCTGGAAAAGGCTGTGGTGAAACATCATCACAGCACTGCTGCCTAATGTATTGTACACATATGCATGCACATGGCATGATATCTGCATGACCCTTCCCCCTTGTTCTGACAGCTCTAGCCACTTACCCAAGTTCTACTTAATCTGTTCTCTTCTCAGATCTCTGGTCCTCCACAGAGCAGCAAAGACACAGGGCTCAGATTTCTCTCTGTGTGTATGGTGCTTAAATTCTCATCTGGCCTTAACAGTGGCATTTTGATTAAGTACAATTATAAATCTGCCAGAAGACTCCTGATCTTTTTATAGCAAACCATCCAGAAGGGAGGATGCTCCAGGAATATCAACTCATTGCTGCATGTGAACACATGGAAATTATTTTAGAAGTAGTCAGGTGAGGCCTCTGCCACAGGACTTGAAGACAATAGCATTCCCTAGTACCCCAAGTGCTGTGAGAGGGTCAGAGATGCTCAGCCTCCTGCTCTATTTCCCCTAATTGTCATATAATAATGTCTTGCTCAAGCCAGGCTCTGAGAAACCTATAACTATTTTGAGGATATAGAGCTCTTTGATGTAAATAACTGCATATAAAATATATTAAATAAACTGATGAGTTGAATATTGTCAAAGGAGATGGTATAAGGTGTGAGAATAATGACAAAACTATCTGATTTTATCAAGAAAAAATTACAGAAAATAGAGGTATCATTATTATTATTTATTAGATATTTTCTTCATTTACATTTCAAATGCTATCCCAAAGGTCCCCTATACTCTCCCCCTGCCCTGCTCCCCTACCCACTCACTCCCACTTCTTGGCCCTGGCATTCCCCTGTACTGGGGCATATAAAGTTTGCAAGACTAAGGGGCCTCTCTTCCAAATGATGACTGACTAGGCCATCTTCTGCTTCATATACAGCTAGAGACTCAATCTCTGGGAGTTCTGGTTAGTTCATATTATTGTTCCACCTGTAAGGTTGCAGATCCCTTCAGCTCCTTGGGTACTTTCTCTGGCTCCTCCATTGGGGGCCCTATGTTCCATCCTATAGATGACTGTGAGCATCCACTTCTGCATTTGCCAGGCACTGGCATAACCTCACAAGAGACAGCTATATCAGGGTCCTTTCAGCAAAACCTTGCTGGCATATGCACTAGTGTCTGAGTCTGCATTTTAATCTTTCTGTCTTTAAGTTAGCTTCCCATGTCTAATATTGAAGTAAATGAAGTTTAAGTTGATTTTTAGTCCAGAGCTCTATCTGAGACATAGATTTCAATGAAAAGTGAAGAGATCTTTCTTTTAGCCTTCTTTTAGCCTTCTTTTAGCCTTCTTTTAGCCTTTCTTTTAGGACACCAGCAAGAGAACTGAGGACAGGTAGATGTTGTGTTTCTATATAGGGACTCAGAGTAAGGATTACTTCTAAATGAATCTTTTTCTTATCTCAGTTATCAAAGTAGGATTAAAAGAAACCCATGGGAACAGAGTACATTATATATGTATATGCATATATTAGGCAGGACACAGAAACAAATTGGTTAAGTGCAAGATTTTACACCTGTGATGGAGAGATGATGGCTCAGTTGTCATGAACATTTGTTATTCTTGCAGTTGACGCAGGTTCAGTTTCCAATACCCACATAGTGGCTCACAACTTCAGAAACTCCAAAATTGAGGCATCCAATGTCTTCTTTGACATATGAGGCTACCAGGCACCCAAGTGATATACATTCAGACAAATCACAGACATACATAAGATTAAAATAAATCTGAAAACAAATGACATCTATTGGACTGGAAATATTTTCTGAATAGACTGATTTTTTTCACTGTAGATTACATAAATAAAAGCAGTACTTAGAAATTTATCATCCATCTTAATTCTTGGTTCATTATTTAAATAGTTCATTTTAGCTTAAAATTTTCACCACTATATCAAAGCAAAGAATCAGCTTCATTGGAGCTCATATTCTTGATTAAGAGATTATATCAACAATATTTCACATTTCTCATGTGACTTCATTGTTATGAAACACAACAGGAGTGAGCATAGCAAGACCAGTGTGAAATTACTGCACAGCATCAATCAACATGGAGATGTTTGTCTACATTATAAGCTCAATCAAGTTTCTATCCAGGGTGGCTTGCTTCTGAAGGAGTGATTTCAAGGCTATTTATGAACTGAAGACAACAGAATAGCTGAATGGAAGGCTAGAATCATAGCCTGCTTTGATAGAACAAGCTCTGTCATTTGACGTTCCTTTTGCAAACCATCACTAAGGAAGTTAGATTCAGGATTTTTCAGATATAAAATTGAATTCTTCACAGGGAGAGAAATATATCCTACAAGCAAACTATAGGGAACCTCAAATTGTTACCATATTGCTTCTATTAAAAAATAATAATGTCCTACTTAGTGCACGGTGAAGAACAGGAAAAAATATTTCAATTATTGTCTGTAGTATACATGTGTACAAGTATGTATGTAAACATATGTGCAAATGTATAAGTCCTTGCTGCCATGTGCATGCAGAAGCCTAAAGTTAACATTGAGTATCCTTCTTGATTGCCTTCTTCATTTTTCAAGACAGGGCCTCTCCCTAAACTTGAAGTTAGCCAGTTCTGGAAATTCAACTATCGTCTGTCCTTTAAGAATTCTGTCTATTGTGCCATCACAGGAGCCATTGACATCCATGCCTAGCATTTACATTGGTCCTCCAGACTCGGACTCCAGTCCTCATGTTGGAAGAGCAAGTGCCTGATTCTCTAAGATATCTCTCCTAACAATCTATAACTTTAAAATAAAATAAGAGGCTAAATGTATTATTTTCTTGATTGAATAGTTGACTTCAAAAGGAAGTGCCTCCACCTCGTGGTTAGATGGTTATATTTCTGAATTCTTAGCTGTCTCTTTCCCTGTTTCCCTACGGAAAGACTTCTGGCTGACTTAGATATTTAGTTCAGCCATTTGTGCTGATACTATTCAGTCCCAATCAGGACCTTGATTTTAGAAAGCCCCTTGTCTTCTAAGCTTACCCTGTCTAGGAGTTCTTAGTTCATTAACTATGGATAGCATGACTAGTACGCAAGGAATCCTACTCCACAAATAATAAGGAAATATCCCCTTATCCTATTTTACACCAGGCATCCAGAAAAGAAGAAATATAAGGTATTTTACAATCAAATCTAGAGAATTTTATTCCACAAATTTTTATTGTTAAGAAATTGGGTATATAACAACAATATGATGAAGGAGAAATGAAAGGATGTTTTCTGGAGACAGTATTCTTTAGGAAGAGTAGAACTCAGCTGTCATGCTATCAACCCTCTCTTGTGTCAAGAAGATAAAATCTCACAATCAAAGGATAACAAATACGAAAAAATTAAATAAATTTCCTGTCATTATTAAGCTATTAATTCAATAAGGTGGAAAATATATTCAATTAAATGCATGTCACGTATGTCACGTAAAAGTAAATAATGAGTTTAGCAAGCCTAATGGTAATAAATTGGTTACCAGTTAAGTTGAACCACTTATAAGCATAGATATATTCCCTCCTCTTAATGGACCTCTGCTTGTGTTAATATATGTTCCTTAGTATTTTTTATCAGCTATGATAGACTCTTTTGTGAAAATGTGCCACATTTTCTTTATGCATTCTCAGGTTGAAGGACATCCAGGTTGTCTCGAGTTTCTGGATATTACAAATTAAGCTGCTGTGAACATAGTTTAGCAAATGTCCTTATAGTAGAATACACAGTCCTTTGGATATATGCCCAGAAGTGGAATGGATGGGACTTGAAATTAGATCAATTCCCAATTTTCTGAGAAACTGCCATATTGATTTCAGAAGTAGTTGGGCAAGCTTGCACTCCCACCAGCAATGGAGAACTATTCATTCCTCTTGCTCCATATCCTAGCCAATAAGGAACTGTTACTCATATATTTTTAATCTTAGCCAATGTGACAGGTATAAGAAAAAACCGTCTCAAAGTTATCTTTTTATTTGAAGTTCCCTAATGGATAAGGATGTTGAACATTTCTTTGTTGAGATTCCTTTGTTGAGAACTATCTGTTTAGATCTGTACCCATTTTTTCCACTGGGTTATTTAGTTTGTTGATGTCTAGGGTTTTGAGCTCTTTACTTTGGACATTACCCCTTTTTCAGATGTGAAATCAGTGGAGATCTTGTCACATTCAGTAGACTGCCATTCTGTCTTTTTGTTGGTCTACTGAGCCTTAAGGAGCTTGTCCGTTTCATTGTTTCCATTTATTAACTACCAAATTCAGTGTCTGTGCTATTAGTTTTCTCTTCAGGAAGTTGTCTACTGTGCCAAGGTATTCAAGGCAACTATTCCCCACTTTCTCTTCAAACAGATTCAATGTATCTAATTTTATAATGAAGACTGTGATGGTTTAATATATGCTTGGACCAGGGAGTGGCACTATTAGGGTGTGTGACCTTGTTGGAGTTGGTGTGTAACTGTGGGCATGGGCTTTAACACCCTAGCCCTAGCTTCCTAGAAGTGAGTATTGTGCTAGCAGCCTTCAAATGTATAACCTTCAGCTTCTCTTTCATCATGCCTGCCTGGATGCTGTTATGTTCCCACCTAGATGATAATGGACTAAACCTCTGTAAGCCAGCCACAATTAAGTGTTATCCTTATAAGAGTTGCCTTGGGCATGGTGTCTGTTCACAGCAGTAAAACCCTAACTAAGAAAAAGATTGATCCACTTAGACTTGAATTTTTGTGTGGTTAGATAGGGATTCATTTGCACTCTTGTACATGCAGACATTCATTTATAACAACAACATTTTTTTATTGTATATCTCTGACTTCTTCATTAAAAAAACAGGTGCTATAAACTTGTGCATTTACATCTGGGTCTTTGCTTTGATTACAGTGATCGAATTATCGTTTTTTGTTTGTTCGTTTGTTTGTTTTTGTTTTTTGTTTTTATATCAACACCATGAGGGCTTTATTACTATACCTCTTTGATAGAGCTTAAGACCAGGCATGATAACACCTTTAAAAGTTTTTTTTATTGTTCAGGATGGTTTTAGTAATCCTTGGTTTTTGGTTTTGCATATGAAAAAGTCTGTAGAGAACTTGGAATTATGATGGGAATTGCTTTGAATCTGTAGATTGCTTTTGATAAGATTGCCATTTTTACTATGTTAATTCTACCAATACATGAGCATGGGAGATCTTTCTATCTTCTGATATCTTCTTCAATTAAACTTGGCATAATTGTCATTTAAGACTTTCACTTGCTTGGTTAATGTTATCTCAAGATATTTTATATTATTTGTGGTGTTTTTTCTCAGCCCATTTGTCATTTATATGTGGGAGAGTTGCTGTTTGTTTGTTTGTTTGTTTGTTTGTTTGTTTTGGTTGAACTTGTATCTAGCCACTTCACTTAATGTGTTTATTGATTGTATGAGTTTCTGGAGCACTTTTGTATACTATCATATCATCTGTGAATAGGAATACTTTGACTTCTTCTTATCTAAGTTGTATCCTCTTCATCTTCTTTAGTTGTCTCATTGCTCTAATAAGGACTTCAAGTACAATACTGGATAGGTATGGAGAAGTAAAATTGATTTAAGTTTCATTCCATTTAACGTGATGTTGTCTATAAACTTGCTGTAAATTGCCTTTATTATGTTTAGGCATGTTCCTTGTATCTCTGATCTCTCTAAGTCTTGTATCATGAATAGATTTTGAATTTTTATCAAAGGCCTTTTCAGCACCTAATAAGATGATAACGTGGCTTTTCTTTCAGTTTCTTTAAATGGTGGATTACATTCATGGATTTTCGCAAATCAACCACCTCTGTATGCCTGGGATGAAGTTGACTTGATCATGGTGGATGATATGTTTATATGTTCTTGGATTCAGATTGTGATTAATTTATTAAGTATTTTTACATCAATATACATAAGAGAAATTTGTCTGTAAATCTCTCTTTTTAAAAATTTTTGTGTGGCTTGGGTATCAATTGTTGCCTCATAAAATGAGTTTGGCAATGTTCCTTCTTTTTTTTTATTTTGTGGACTAACTTGAGGAGTACTGGCATTAGCTCTTCTTTGAAATTCTGATAGAATTTTAGTCATTAAAAGGAAGACCTTAATGACTGCTTCTATTTCTTTAGGGGGATTGGGTCTATTTACATTGCTTATCTAATCTCGGTTTAACTTTGGTAAATGGTATCTATCAAGAAAATTGTCCATTTCTGCCAAGTCTGACTTATCTGGATCCCACCCATATGTTTACAAAAGCAGGCAGAACTCTGAATTCTTTTGCAATATTAAAAAAAAATGTACTTGCTATATTCTTTTAAGAATCAAAGGGCTTAAGTCTTAGAATGATGATTGTGGGATGGTCAAGAGGGAGCCTGGAGAAAATGAATGAATTGATATGTCAGTAGAAGACTTGGCTTTTGGTCTGCAAGAGATGAGCTAGCAGAGAGCAATAGCAGTTTTGGTTTTGGTTTTGGCTCTTTGTTTTTTGTTTAGTTAGTTAGTTAGTTAGTTAGTTAGTTAGTTAGTTAGTTAGTTAGTTAGTTTGTTTGTTTGTTTTTAGAATTTTTCCTAGCAAGAGCTGAGCTGTCTGGAGATGTCTGGAGAGATAACACAGCTCATTTCGAATTTTTTTTCTAGCAGCTACCCAGAGGAACTGCTTGGAGAGTGAACACAGCCCTTTTAGAATTTTTCTGGCTTTCTGATTTTGACCAGTAGCCCCCAAATTGCTTTTAGGGTATTTTTTTTTTTACAAGCTAGAAGACACAGAGATAATAGGTCTTTTATATACTACCTAGCCTTTTTGTCTTGTAGCTTTTAATATTCTTTATTTTTTATGCTTAGTGTTTTGATTAATATGTATGAAGGGGACTTTCTTTTTGGTCCAAACTATTTGGGGATCTGTAAGCTTTTTGTAGCTTTATAGGCATGCTCTTCTTTTTATTAAGAAAAATTTCCTCTATGACTTTATTAAAAATATTTTCTGGGCTTTTGAGCTAGGTATATTGTTCTTCTACTTCTATTATTCTTGGGTTTAATCTTTTCATAGTGTCCCAGATTTACTGCATATTTCTGTCAGGAACTTTTTAGTTTTAGCTTTTTTTTTTTTTAAATGAACTATTTCTTCTATTGTATCTTCAATGCCTGAGAGTATCTCTTACAGTTCTTGTATTCTGTTGGTGATGCTTGTGTCTGTAGTCCATTTACCTAGATTTTCCATTATCAAAATTCTCTCTGTTTGTGTTTTCTTTATTGCTTTTATTCTCATTTTCAGCTCTTGAACAGTTTTTTTAACCCTTTCCTTCAAATGTATATTTGTTTGTTTGCTTGCTTGCTTCTTGGCTTTCTTTAAGGGATTTTTCCATTTCTTCCAATTGTTTGTGTTTTCCTAGATGCTTTAAAGGATTTATTCATTTTCTCTTTGTGAATATTTATCATCTTCATAAAGTTGGTTTGAAGTGTTTTTTTTTTTTTTTCTTGTAGTTCAGCTGTGTTAGATTATTCTGGGCTTATTTTAATAAGATAGCTGGGTGCTGATGGCATCATATTGTCCTGCCTGTTATTGATTGTGTTTTTACTCTGGTGTCTAAGCATTTAGGTTTGGGATGATTATAGGTCTAGGTGCCAATTTTTAGTTTTTCTTTGGTGGATGTGAGTTTTGTTTTTTAGTTTCGGTTTCCGCTTTGGTCTTCTGGTCTTTGTGGCTAAGATTTTTGGCAGTTAGTGTGGCCCCTGGTCCAGCAGGGAGTCTTGAGCTGAAATTGGGGCTGGTCTTCTGGTGGCCAGTGTGGCCTTTGGACCAGAATGGGGTCTTTATCTGAGTTGGATGGTGGAACACAGTGATGAGGAGAGAAGGTGGGGTTGGGGATAGTCTGGGAGGTAGTAAGAGAGTTTAGGAAGTCCGTAGTTGGGCTGCCTATTCAGAGTTCTGGTGGCTGGTGTTGTCTCTCATCTAGTAGGGAATCTCTGTCTGAGTTTCAGGGGCTGGAGTTTTGGCAACTGGCATAGCAGTGATATTCTGCCTGAGTTCAACTATCTGTTCTTCTGTTTGGAGTGGCCTGCACCTGAGCATCAGATATCCACCTGAAGTTGAGACAGGGGTATATCAGTAGAATAGGCATTGAACAGAAAGAGGTGGCATTGAGTTGGGTCTTTTAAATCTGAATTGAGTGTATGACTTTTTATTTATTCTACTCTCATACAATGCATCACAACTGCAGGTTTCTCTCTTTCCACTCCTCCCAGTCACCCTGCCCCATAACTTTCCTTCTCCCTCAAACTCATGTCTCCCCTTTTTTCCCTTTAGAAAAAAAAAAAAAACAAAAAAAAACAAAAAAAAAAAAACAAAACAAAACAAAAAAACATGTCTCCCTGGGATATCAACTGAACACATAATACAATGCATTATGAATAGACAAAAACCTTCACATTAAGGCTGGAAGAGGTAACCCAGTAGGAGTAAAAGACTCCCAAGAATAGGCAAAAGACTCAGAGACATCCCATTCCTGTTTTTAGAAGACCTACAAAACCATCAAGGTAAACAACCTCAGCAAGTGTGCAGACAGCATGCCAGGTTTATGATTGTGGTTTAAGTCTCTCTGAGACCATATGAGCCCTGCTTGGGTGATTCTATGGGTCACATTCTCCTAGTGTCATTGACACTCAGTTCCTGCAATCCTTTTTCCCAATTCCTCTATGGGGTTCCATGAGCTCCACCTAATGTTTGGCTATGGAACTCCGCATCCTCTCCCATCTGGAGACACCAAACAAAATACAGAAAATGTCTTCATAAAATGTATATATTGCTCTCATACTCTCTCTCTCTCTCTCTCTCTCTCTCTCTCTCTCTCTCTCTCTCTCTCTTTCTGTCTCTCTGTCTGTGTGTGTGTGTGTGTGTGTGTGTGTGTGTGTGTGTGTGTCTGACTGTCTCTCTGTCTGATGATTGTTTGTCTTTTGTTGTGGTGCTAGAAATTGAATTGAAGCCTTTAGCATGCTAAGAAAGAATTCTACTATTGAGCTATATACTCAAGTCCAAATTCTTTTTCTTTTTTTTGTTTTTTAGACTTTTTTTCTTTTCATTTTTTTAATTAGATATTTTCTTAATTTACATTTCAAATGCTATCCCCAAAGTTCCCTCTCCCCTCCCTCCACCCTGCTCCCCTGCCCCCACACTCCCACTTCTTGGCCCTGGCGTTCCCCCATATTGGGGCATATAAAGATTGCAATACCAAGGGGCCTCTCTTCCCAATGATGGCTGACTAGGCCATCTTCTGCTACATATGCAGCTAGAGACATGAGCTCTGGGGGTTCTGGTTAGTTCATATTGTTGTTTCTCTTGTAGGGTTGCAGACCCCTTCAGCTCCTGGGATTCTATCTCTAGCTTCTCCATTGTGGGCCCTGTGTTCCATCATATAGATGACTGTGAGCATCCACTTCTGTGTTTCTCAGGCACTGGCATAGCCTCATACGAGACAGCTATATCAGGGTCCCTTCAGCAAACTCTTGCTGTCCTATGTAATAGTGTCTGAGTTTAGTGACTGATTATGGGATGGATCCCAGGGTGAGGTAGTCTCTGGATGGTCCATCCTTTTGTCTTGGCTCCAAACTTTGTCTCTGTAACTCCTTTCATGGGTATTTTGTTTCCTATTCTAAGAAATAATGAAGTATTCACACGCTGGTCTTCCTTCTTGACTTTCTTTTGTTTTGCAAATTGTATCTTGGGTATTCTAAGTTTCTGGGCTAATATCCACTTATTAGTGAGCGCATATCCAATGACTTCTTTTGTAATTGGGTTACCTCACTAAGGATGATATCCTCCAGATACATCCATTTGTCCAAGAATTTCAATAAATTTATTTTTTAATAGCAGAATAGTACTCCATTGTGTAAATGTACCACATTTTCTATATCCATTCCTCTGTTGAGGGACATATGGATTCTTTCCAGCTTCTGGCTATTATGAATAAGGCTGCTATAAACATAGTGGAGCATGTGTCCTTTTTACCAGATGGAACATCTTCTGGGTATATGCCCAGGAGAGGTATTGCTGGATCATCCAGTAGTACTATGTCCAATTTTCTGAGGAAAGGCCAGACTGACTTCCAGAGTGGTTGTACAAGCTTGCAATCCCTCCAGCAATGGAGAAGTGTTCCTCTTTCTCCACATCCTTGCCAGCATCTGCTGTCACCCGAATTTTTGATTTTAGCCATTCTGACTGGTGTGAGGTTGAATCTCAGTGTTGTTTTGATTTGCATTTCCTTGATGATTAAGGATGTTGAACATTTTTTCAGATGTTTCTCAGCTATTCGAAATTCCTCAGTTGAGAATTCTTTGTTTAGTTCTGTACCCCATTTTTAATTGGGTTATTCGTTTTTTCTGGACTCCAGCTTCTTTAGCTCTTTGTAGATGTTGGATATTAGTTCTCTATCAGATTTAGGATTGGTAAAAATCCTTTCCCAATCTGTTAGTGGCCTTTTTGTCTTGCTGACAGTGTCTTTTGCCTTACAAAAGCTTTGCAATTTTATAAGGTCCCATTTGTCAATTTTTGATCTTACAGCACAGGCCATCGCTGTTCTGTTTAGGAATTTTTCCCCTGTGCCCATATCTTTGAAGGTTTTTTCCACTTTCTCCTCTATAAATTTCAGTGTCTCTGGTTTTATGTGGATGTCTTTGATCCACTTAGGCTTAAGCTTTATACAAGGATATAAGAATGCATCAATTCGCATTCTTCTGCATGATAACCGCAAGTTGTGCCTGCACCATTTGTTGAAAATGCAGTCCTTTTTCCACTGGATGGTTTTAGCTCCCTTGTCAAAGTCCAAGTGACCATAGGTGTGTGGATTCATTTCTGGGTCTTCAATTCTATTCCATTGATCTATCTGTCTGTCACTGTACCAGTACCATGCAGTTTTTATCACAATAGCTCTTAAGTACAGCTTAATATCAGGCATGGTGATTCCCCCAGAGGTTCTTTTATTGTTGAGAATAGTTTTTGCTATCCTAGGTTTTTTATTATTCCATATGAATTTGCAAATTGCCCTTTCTATCTCAGTGAATAATTGAGTTGGAATTTTGATGGGGATTGAATTAAATCTGTAGATTGCTTTCAGCAGGATAGCCATTTTGACTATATTAATCCTGCCAATCCAAGAGCATGGGAGATCTTTCTATCTTCTGAGATCTTCTATTTCTTTCTTCAGGGACTTGAAGTTCTTGTCATATAGATCTTTCACATCCTTAGTTAGAGTCACACCAAGGTATTTTATATTATTTGTGACTATTGTGAAGAGTGTTGTTTCCCTAATTTCTTTCTCAGCCCTTTTATCCTTTGTGTAGAGAAAGGCCATTGATTTGTTAGAGTTAATTTTATATCCAGCTACTGCGCTGAAGCTGTTTATCAGGTTTAGGAGTTCTCTGGTGGAATTTTGGGGGTCTTGAATATCTACTATCATATCATCTGCAAACAGTGGCATTTTAACTTCTTCCTTTCCAATTTGTATCCCCTTGATCTCCTTTTGTTGTCGAATTGCTCTGGCTAGGACTTCAAGTACTATATTGAATAGGTAGGGAGAAAGTGGGCAGCCTTCTCTAGTCCCTGATTTTAGTGGGATTGCTTCAAGTTTCTCTCCATTTACTTTGATGTTGGTTTGCTGTATATTGTTTTATTATGTTTAGGTATGGGCCTTGAAATCCTGATCTTTCCAAGACTTTTATCATGAAAGAGTATTGGATTTTGTCAAATGATTTCTCAGCATCTAAGGAGATGATCATGTGTTTTTTGTCTTTGAGTTTGTTTATATAGTGGATTATGTTGATGGATTTCCATATATTCAACCATTCCTGCATCCCTGGGATGAAGCCTACTTGGTCAGGATGGATGATCGTTTTTGATGTGTTTTTGGATTCAGTTTGTGATGATTTTATTGAGTATTTTTGTATTGATATTCATGAGGGAAATTGGTCTGAAATTCTCTTTCTTTGTTGGATCTTTATGTGGTTTAGGTATCATAGTAATTGTGGCTTCATAGAATGAATTGGGTAGAGTACCTTCTGTTTTTATTTTGTGGAATAGTTTGAGGAGAGTTGGAATTAGGTCTTCTTTGAAGGTCTGATATATCTGTTCACTAAACCCATCTGGTCCTGGGCTTTTTTGTTTGGAAGACTATTGATGACTGCTTCTATTTCTTTAGGGGAATTGTGACTGTTTAGAACGATAATCTGATCCTGATTAAACTTTGGTACCTGATATCTTTCTAGGAAGTTGTCCACTTCATCCAGGTTTTCTATTTTTTTTTAGTATAGCCTTTTGTAGTAGTATCTGATAATGTTTTTTATTTCCTCAGGTTTTGTTGTTATGTCTCCTTTTTCATTTCTGATTTTGTTAATTAAGATACTGTCCCTGTGCCTTCTAGTGAGTCTGGCTAAGGGTTTATCTATCTTGTTGATTTTTCTCAAAGAACTAGCTCCTGGTTTGGTTGATTCTTTGGATAGTTCTTTTTGTTTCTACTTGGTTGATTTCAGCCCTGAGTTTGATTATTTCCTGCTGTCTACTCCTCTTGGGTGAATTTTCTTCCTTTAGTTCTAGAGCTTCTAGGTGTGCTGTCAGGCTACTAGTGTTTGCTCTCTCTAGTTTCTTTTTGGAGGCACTCAGGGCAATGAGTTTTTCTCTTAGGACTGCCTTCATTGTGTCCCATAAGTTTGGATATGTTGTGGCTTCATTTTCATTAAACTCTAGAAAGTCTTTAATTTCTTTCTTTATTTTATCCAAGAATCATTGAGTAGAGTGTTATTCAGTTTCCATGAAAATGTACGTTTTCTATTATTTATTCTGTTATTGAAGATCAGCCTTAGTCCATGGTGATCTATTAGGATGCATGGGATAATTTCAATATTTTTGTATCTGTGAAAGCCTGTTTTGTGACCAATTATGTGGACAATTTTGGAAGAGGTACCATGTGGTGCTGAGAAGGTACATCCTTTTATTTTAGGATAAAATGTTCTGTAGATATCTGTTAAATCCATTTGTTTCATGACTTCTGTTAGTGTCCATGTGTCTCTGTTTAGTTTCTGTTTCCAGGATCTGTCCATTGGTGAGAATGGGGAGTTGCAGTCTCCCACTATTATTGTGTGAGGTGCAATGTGTGCTTTGAGCTTTACTACAGTTTCTTTAATGAATATGGCTGCTCTTGTATTCAGAGCATAGATATTCAGAATTTAGAGTTCATCTTGGCTGATTTTACCTTTGATGAGTATGAAGTACACCTCCTTGTCTTCTTTTATAACTTTGGGCTGAAAGTAAATTTTATCAGATATTAGAATGGCTACTCCAGCTTTTTTCTTTGGACCATTTGCTTGGAAATTTGTTTTCCAGCCTTTCACCCTAAGGTAGTGTCTGTCTTTTTCCCTATGGTGGGTTTCCTGTAAGTAGCAAAATGTTGGGTCCTGTTTGTGTAGCCAGTCTATTAGTCTATGTCTTTTTATTGGGGAATTGAGGCCATTGATGTTAATTGAAATCAAAGAAAAGTAGTTGTTGCTTCCTGTTATTTTTGTTGTTAAAGTTGGGATTCTGTTCTTGGGGCTGTCTTCTTTTAGGATTGTTGAAGGATTACTTTTTAATTTTTCTAGGGTGTAGTTTCTGTCCTTGTTTTGGTGGTTTCCCTTTATTATCCTTTGAATGGCTGGATTCGTGGAAAGATATTGTGTGAATTTGGTTTTATCATGGAATACTTTGATTTCTCCATCTATGGTAATTGAGAGTTTTGCTGGATATAGTAACCTGGGTTGGCATTTGTATTCTCTTAGTGTCTGAATAACAGCTGTCCAGGATCTTCTGGCTTTCATAGTCTCAGGTGAGAAGTCTGGTGTAATTCTAATAGGCTTGCCTTTATATGATGTTTGACCCTTTTCCCTTACTACTTTTAATATTCTATACTTATTTAGTGCATTTGTTGTTCTGTTTATTATGTGTCAGGAGGAATTTCTTTTCTGGTCCATTCTATTTGGAGTTCTGTAGGCTTCTTGTATGTCCATAGCCATCTCTTTCTTTAGGTTTGGGAAGTTTTCTTCTATTATTTTGTTGAAAATATTTGCTGGCCCTTTAAGTTGAAAATCTTCCTCTTCATCTATTCCTATTATCCATAGGTTTGGTCTTTTCATTGTGTCCTGGATTTCCTGGATGTTTTGAGTTAGGATCTTTTTGCATTTTGCATTTTCTTTGATTGTTGTGCCCATGTTCTCTATGGAATCTTCTGCAGATGAGATTCTCTCTTCCATCTCTTGTATTCTGTTGTTGATGCTCACATCTATGGTTCCTGATTTCTTTCCTAGTGTTTCTATCTCCAAAGTTGTCTCACTTTGGGCTTTCTTTATTGTTTCTATTTCCCTTTTTAGGGCCTGGATGATTTTGTTCAATTCCATTACCTGTTTGGCTCTGTTTTCCTGTAGTTCTTTAAGGGATTTTTGTGTTTCCTCTTTAAGAACTTTTACCTCTTTAGCACTGTTCTCCTGCATTTCTTTAAGTGCATTATTAATGTCCTTCTTAATTTCCTTTTTGATGTCCTCTAACAGCACCATGAGATATGATTTTAAATTTGAGTCTTGTTTTTTGGGTATGTTGGGGTATCCAAGACTGGCTGAGGTGGGAGTGCTGGTGAAGGTGAGTGGTCTTGGTTTCTGTTATTAAGATTCTTACATTTGCCTCTCACCATCTGGTAATCTCTGGAGTTGGTTGTTATAGTTGTCTCTGGTTGGAGCTTGTTCCTCCTGTGATTCTGTTGGCCTCTGTCAGCTGTCCTGGGAGCCCAGCTCTCTCCTGAGCCTCAGTGGTCGGAGTAGTCTCTGCAGGTGAGCTCTCTCCTCTTGCAGGGAAGGTGCACGGAGTTTTGGTGTTCAGATCTGCCTCTTGGGTAAAGTTGAAAGCCCTATATAGGGCCAGTCCTAGAAGATGTGTAGCCTCTGTGGTCTGCACACTCACCTGCTCAGACTGGTTTCTGAAGGATCCAGGACCCAAGTTGGCTCCTTCAGGAGCTCAGACAGGCAAATCCCTCCTGGGCATATACCTCTCCTCAGGCCGGGAAGGTGCCCAGATTTCTGGAGCCTGAATCTGGGTCTGTCCCAGAAGCTGTGTTGCTTCTGCCTGTCCCAGAAAATGTGTCGTTTCTGCAGTCCGCACTTTCACCTGCACAGACTGGTCTCTGTGGGACCCTTTGTAGTCCGAAAGCTGACCTGAGCAAACTGGTCTCTGAGGGACCCAGGACCCAGGTTTGCTCCCTCCTGAGCTCAGGAAAGCAAAGCCCTCCTGGGCAGACACCTCTTCTCAGGCGGGAAAGGTGCCAGATGTTTAGTGCCAAAACTGGGCCTATCCCAGAAGCTCTGATGCTTCTGAGGTCTGCTCAGTCACTATTTGCAGTCCTTGAGCTGACCTGCGCAGACTTGTCTCTGAGCTGACCCAAGATGTCTTTCTCACAAGTTCTGCAGGGGAAGCCCTCCCAGGCAGAGACCTCTCCTTAGGTGGGGAGGGTGCCCAGATGTCTATACCCCAAAGCTGGGTCTGTCCCAGCAGCTGTGTTGCTCAGCAGTTTGCTCACTTTGAGGTCCACATGCTGACCTGCACAGACTGGTCTCTGAGCGACCTGGGACCCAAGATCCCAAATTCTTTTAAATTACCAATAGCAAAAGACATTTTCAAATAATCATATAATTTTAAGTTAATTATTGCAAATAAAGTACAACTTACAAAATCTTAGTTTATCTTCATTGTGTTTTCCAGTAGGAGACAGACACATTTAGTTATTATGCCAGTTAGTTCTTTCCCCAGGCATTTACTGCTATTCTGTGAATAGACATAAATTATAAATCACAAATCCATCCAAACATAATTTTTTCAGCATCTTGAAGTCAGCATGAAATAAATACTAATTGAATTTGCTTGAGCTTGAACACAAAAAAGTTAAATATATTTCATTGCTTTGACATGTTTTGTTGCATTGCATATATCAATCCATGTAATACTTGAATTTTTTGGATGGCATCTTTTTGAAATCTGAGTTGCTTTTTGAGATGTATTTCAGCATTTCATTTGCACAGGTTACCATTCCAGTAGTTCAATAGTAATTAATGGTCTTTATAATTAACCTAAATACATGTGATTATAGGATTTTTAATCTGTAATTAGACTGGCTAATTAGAAAATTATGATACCAAATGAAATAATTATGAAAGGTGATGACTTTAAATAAAATCTATGCTAAAATATTCCTTGTTTACTTAGTAGAACATGTGATTAGCAAAATTACACAGTATTCTCTTCTTCCCAGTAATGTGTGTCTGAAGGAAAGCAAGTTATGCACATTCACTAGGGATCATTCCTATCCAAGGTGATGAAGCTCTTCTCCCCAAGAAGTTTGAAGAGAATCCATCTCACCACTGTGCTTTGACAAGAATCTGAAAGCGTTCACATGATATCTGATACTTTTGTCCAAGCAGCATGGCAGCAGTGCTGGAATGCTACCACTTCTTATTTTGAAATCCACCTCTCCCTAAAACTCCTAGATGAAATAATAAATCATACTGATGGGTATAAAGAAGGGAAAGTAAATGCTACCAATAATTTGTGTTGGCTTGTATGAAAGAAACTTCTGTATTTGTTTTATATGTGATTGTGTATGTTTAAGTATATGTGCATGTTTATGTGTGTGTCTTAGTTAGGGATTTATTGCTGGCAAGAGTCAAGGTGACCACTGCAACTTTTTCAAGGTGATGAAGCCACTCTCCCCAAGAAGGTTAAAGAGATTTAATTGGAGCTGTCTTACAGTTCAGAGGTTTGGTCTGTTATCATCATAGAAGCATGCAGGCAGACATAGTGCTGGAAAGGTGGCTGGGATTTTTATATCCAGATTTGAAGGCAACAGATGCTTTGGAGACTTCAAAGTCTACTTCCACAGTGATAAGCCACACCTATTCCAACAAATTCCACACTTCCTTAATAGTCCCATGTCCTATGCATGCAAACACCTGAATATATGGGGGCCATTCCTATTTAAACCATCTCAATGTGCACACATATATCCATATAAGTGTGCTTGTAGAAACTATATGTCAACTCTGGATGTCTTCCTCAGTTCTCCTAAGCTTATTTTTTGAGACGAGGCTCCTTGCTGAACTTGTAGCTCACTGATCTGATGAGTTTGCTGGCCTGTGAGTGGCTCTTCTGCCTCCCTCTCTCCAGTGTTTCCACTTACAGTTTTTTGTTTGATTTTCAATATGTTTACATAGTACATACTTAGTATATTTAGCCACTGTCTAGTTTGCTTCAGTGGTTCTGATCAATCACCCTGACAAAAAGCACTATTGGTAAGAAATGGGTTTATTTCAATGTACCCTTCCAGATTATAGTTCATCATAGAAGAAGAGTCACAGTGGCAGAAGCTTCAGTCTACTATTTATATATACAGTCAACAGCAGCAGAAAGAGATGAATGTGTGACCTTGCAATCCAGCTTTCTCTATTCTTTTACATTCTTGGACCTCAAGCAGGGAATGGTGTCACACACTTTCAGACTGTGTCTTCCCAAATAAATTAAGACAATTAAGACAATTGCCCAACAAACAAGCCAGCCTGGCAACCTGTTTTACAATCCCTCATCCAGACTCTCTTCCCAGGTGTTTCTAGGTTTTGCTAGTTTGCTGGATTGTTTCTGGTTGACAAGCTAATCATCACACCCACTGACTCATGCCCCCAGCCCAGTTTCTGTATTCATGACACATTTCCCATAGCAGAGAACATCAACTACGTGTGGTGGCAGTGAAAGTGAGGGTTGCTTCTCACAGCCTGGCTAGACTGAAAACACATGTGAGTATCTGTCTTCCTTGTGCAAAAGTTTACTAGTCTAAATTTCTTGGAGAAACCTGTATATTTGATAAATGAGTATGGATAAATCCTTATGGAACTGAGAGAATTAAGAAATGAAAACACTTGTTTTGTTTCTTTTAGTAGAATTCATACCTGTCATACTATGGGATAAAAGCATTTCCAATGCATTCCCTTATTAACTATTTCTAGAGAATTGTTTGCTGTGCTGAAATGTACCTGTTTTACATATACCTCATCTGTGGAAATCACTGAGTCCTGACCCTCTACTCTCTTACTATTTTTCCTTTATATAGTCTTTTGATGAAGTGTTCTTCACCACTTAAGAGTGTTTAAAGAACAGAGGACACAAATTTTCTCTTTTCGAGTATGTAGTCATGTCTTTGTTATATACTAAGTAGCCAAAAAATTTATTAAATATTTAATGAGAGGTCCTTAGATGGGCATATCTCACAAAGACTGTGTCCTTCTTTTTAATTTACAACCAGTTCTCAAAGTCAAAAACACAATGCAACAAAATGGTAATATTTAAATTTTTTCTGAATGACATTTTCTTCTAATCAAAATTATCATTTTAATGAAACAGTAATTTCTTAAATATGTCAAGTAAACTAAATTTTCATAAACATAAAATATGAGCAAAGTTTTCTATGAAAAATTACAAATACATGGTTTACAAGAAGTGAGCACACATTAAGAACAATAAGAACATTAATAATTCCTAATAGATGCTGCTCAGTGTTTATAGCATCTCTCCTACTAAGTCAACTGTGGTGTCACAGATAATACTTGGAAGCAGATATGTGTGGACTCTGAGCAGTGATGGTGATATCTCATAGTATCCTGTTCTCAGATGCAAAGCAGATCCAAAACCAAATGGGTATGGGTTACTCATCCTGCAGAAGGTAAGTGCAACATGTAGAGCCATTGAAAATAGCCTCAGCCATTTTCTTCAATGTGTTTATCAAATCTGATCTGGAGATATAATGCTCATTAATTTCAACCTGTTTTCATGTCTTAATTTCCACTCTACTTCTTTCAATATTTATAGGACAGAAGTACTTGATCCTGTACTAACTGACAAAAAGATTCTGCCAAGAATAACTCATCACAAAGGGACATTGTCTGGTTTATCCAAAAAGTGGACTGCATTTATAGATGGGCAATGCCTTCTCATCATATTGCTCCAATATAGATGACCTTGTTGTCTCAGGGTTTCTGTCTAAATGATTCACCCTCAGCTGCACTCCATTCTATGAGCACTGTTTCTGTCTAGCTGCAAAACTCACAGATGTTACTTAGAGAAACACACTGTGAAGTATGACTCTACCACCTTTGACTTTCTGCAGAATCAGACAACAAAAAGACAAGCAAAATCGTAGGGAAAATAGTGTGAACACTATCTTCTTTCCAATGGTTATACACATAAATATTGTTAGTCTGGTGAAGTTGCCAAACCAAAGTTTTATAACTAATAAACTAAGTCAAGGGTTTGCATCCAAAATGGATCCTTTGGGAAGAACAAGGGCTTAATACTTCACTCAGCAGTTGTTATCTTAGACAAGTCAGGAAGAGAAAGGACGTGATTGGATGAATTGTGCTTCCAGATGGTTTGCAGAAGTTGCTGCCAGGCAGTAAGGCAGAAATAAATACATTGGTCGAGACATACAAGATAAGACAGCTGAACTGGATGGATTTTGCAAGATGTCAGTTCTTAGAATTATGCAGAAGATAAAGGTTAGAATGAATATATATGTGTATATATATATATATATATATATATATATATATATATATATATGTGTGTGTGTATGTGTGTTGTGTGTGTGTGTGTGTTGTGTGTGTGTGTGTGTATACACACATGAATTTGAAGCGTTATGATGTATAAAACTTACATATGGAACTTATAAATGGAACTACTCTGACATTAGGCAAAATGTAACTAATATCTGTCTAGATGGATAGTAAGTTGTTTCTGCAGAGGATTCTGTTTAGTAAACACATCATTGTTTATATCAGTAATATTGTTCCAATAAAGGAATGTAAAGATTATTTTGGAAAAATCTTTGTTTGTGAGCTGCTGGCTAGATAGCAGAACATGTACATGATACCTATAAGAAGCTAGAAATATTTTATTTCAATTTTATCTTTGTTTTGATTGAATAACTAAAGACAAACATGTGACTTAAAACAAGCTTAACACAAACATATCATTCGATCTTAAAGCAGCTGTGCTGTAATTTGATCAGTTTTAGGTAAGAGTGTTATATGTTAGGAAGAACAATCTGTTCCGAATACAGAATTCTTAGAGGGAAATGTTCACTCTGTATCTTTTATGTGTCACAACAACCTTTATAGTGCCAGTAGGCAATTACTGACTACCTGGTACTTACAATTAAATCATTTATGCATGTCACATAAAGAATTGAAAGGACTAAAAGATAAAATTCTACTCTTATAGAATTTATTTTGGGTATTTGGAAAGCTGCTTCACTAATATAAATTTGTTAAATACGTAATAGCAAGGAAATGATTTATCTTCCTTTTTTATTAACTGTAAAACTAAATCATAAAAGCATTAGATAATGTGTAATTAGCCATATGATTGCAATAAAAGGACAATATGATCCTTGTTGTGAGTGAGTGTATCAAAAGACTGAAATTGGAAAACTGGATAAAATTGGCTACTGTGAAATGCCTGAAATGTGTGTCCATAGAGGGAAATGAAACAACAGAACAAACTGATGTTTAATTGTGGAGCTTTAGTAGATAGTTTCCCCCAGTGGCATTTAAAAGGCACACACACCTTGAACATGAGGAAAAGATGTGTTTGGTTGGGTAAAGGAAAGTATAAAAAATGTGTACTGTGGATGTGTCTCAGTGGCTGGAGCAGCAAAGAGGCCACACATCTATGGATTGGAGAGTGAATAGCAAGCCAGCCAAAATGCCAAAACTAGAAAGCTAGGGTCCTAGGATCAGGTCTGGAGAAGCTCTTTATGACACCAGGAAACCTGAATTTATTCTTAGGGATATTGGAAACACTTAAATATTTTGATAATAAGTGAACAATAAAATTTTATTAGGCTCAATTAAACTTAATCTAAATATTACCAAAGCATTAGATATTCTCTCTCTAGTTAATAGGCTAGGTCTAGGAAAAATAAGTAGAAATCTTATAAGAAACATATAGCAATTTGACCTAAGTATGGCACAGGGAAATTTAGAGTGTACAAAATCTTCATTATTAATTGGAAAAATCTTGTCTTAAATTCTATTATAGAGGACAAAAATCAAGAATATTAAACAGATACATGAAAAAGATAATATGTGATTCTAGATGCTTAAGCAGTATAAATTAGGAAACAATGGCATATTATTGCTGCAGAAGGTCAACCAGCAAGGCCACTGTTAGAGTTAAGTGACAAGGCCTCATACTATTCATTACCCACTATAACAGCATTGTTTCTCTCACCAATGTTTATAATCTCATCATCTAAAATGAATCATATACTGTATATTTCTACCATTCTCAAGGCTCCATACAATACACACTATCCCTCTTTATTTGCAAATAGACCGCACAGTGATGGGAATGGGATTGAATGGAGAAGTTTGTATATCAGAGGAAATGATGCAATGGGCTAGGGTTGAGATTATGAGATAGGGCACTATGTGTTCTGTATGCTGCATTAAAGACAGTTCCACTCAATCTACTGCAACTTGCTATTTGCTGAGTTTTGATAATCACTGAATCTTAGACATTAGGATTTGAATCTAGTAATTTTTTTTGTCCTCACCCTGCTTTCCAGAAGATTACCCATATGCACTGTTAGTTCCAAGTCCCAAGTAATAAAATATGAGCAGGATCTGGAGACATTAGGTAAAGTTAATATAACCTTGTGAATGACTGGTATTAGCTACTTTTCTATTGCTGAAAGAAGGTGCCATGACTATGGCAACTTATAGAAGTACTTATTTGTGGATTATGGTTACAGAGGGTTAAGAATTTATCCCATTGTACCCAAATATATTGCTGGTAATTTTCATCTTGATTGACAAGTACAAAGCAGAGGAAAAACTGGAAAAGGTGTATGGTTTTGAAACCTTAAGAAGGTCAACCAGCAGAAACCAGGTGTATGGTTTTGAAACCTCAAGAAGGTCTTCCTGAACAACTCCTAAGCCTGCTCATGCATCTCCAAAAACTAGAAGAAATGAGAGAAAAAAAACCTAACTCGGGCTATAGCCTGAAAGTGGTTAACTCCCATCAACCTGTTCTTTTGTTATGTGCTAATATATGTATGTAAGTATACCAGAACCATGTTTGACTGCTGAGGATAAGACCATAACCATCCTGACATTGACAAGGCTAATAGAAAGTGATCCCCACCAGAGGACAGCTGGCTTCTAGGGAGGGCTTTGACCCAGTGACTCAGGTGAGAGCACCATCTTGTATCCCAGGATTCTCAGAGACCTGTCCATGTAAGAGAGTGCTCGGGCCTCCGAAGAAACAGAGTTTCTTGAACAGGGTTCTTTCAAACATTCATCTTCAGCCAGGAGGCAGAGTTGAGCTCCAGACCTCTGTGCACCTTCTCTGCAAGAGAAGCTTACCTACAGAGAGTGCTTTGACCACTGAAACTCAAGAGAGAGTTGGACTCCCAGGAGTGCTGGCAGAGGCTAACAGAATTACAGGAGAAACAAGCTCCAGCCAGAGAAAGCTAAAACATCTAACACCAGAGATTACCAGATGGCGAAAGGCAAGTGTAACAATCTTATTAACAGAAACCAAGACCACTCAGCATCATCAGAACCCAGTACTCTAACCACAGTGAGTACTGAATACCCCAACACATGCAAAAAGCAAGACTCAAATTATTCTCATGATGCTGGTAGAGGATTTTAAGAAGGGCATTAACAACTCACTTAAAGAAATAAAGGGCAACACTGCTAAACAGGTAGAAGTCCTTAAAGAGGAAGCACAAAAATACCTTAAAGAATTAAAGAAAAACACTGTTAAACAGGTAAAAGTCCTTACAGAGGAAACAAAAAATAGCTTAAATAATTACAGGAAAACACAACCAAACAGGTGATGGAATTGAAAAAAAAATTCAAGATCTAAAAGTGCAAGTAGAAATAATAAAGAAAACCCAAAGGGAGACAACTCTGGAGACAGAAATCCTAGGAAAGAAATCAAGAACTATAGATGCAAGCATCAGCAACAGAATACAATAGATGGAAGAGAGAATCTCAGGTGCAGAAGATTCCATAGAAAACATGGACACAACAATAAAAGAAAATGCAAACTGCAAAAAGATCCTAACTCAAAACATCTAAGAAATCCAGGACAAAATAAGAAGAACAAACCTAAGGATAATGGATATAGATGAGAATGAAGATTCTCAACTTAAAGGGCCAGCAAATATCTTCAACAAAATTGTAGAAGAAAATTTCCCTAACCTAAAGAGAGAGATGCCCATGAACATACAAGAAACTCACAGAACTCCAAATATACTAGACCATAAAAGAAATTCCTCCTGACACATAATAATCAGAACAACAAATGCATTAAGTAAAGATAGAATATTAAAGCCAGTAAGGGAAAAAGATCAAGTAACATATAAAGGCAGATCTATTAGAATTATACCACTCTTCTCACAAGAGAATATGAAAGCCAGAAGATCCTGGACAAACGTTATACAGAACCTAAAAAAACACAAATGCCAGCCCAGGCTACTATACCTAGCAAAACTCGTAATTACCATAGATGGAGAAACCAAAGTACTCCATGATAAAACCAAATTCACACAATATCTTTCCACTAATCTGGCCCTTCAAAGGATAATAAAGGGAAAACTCCAACACAAGTAGGAAAACTATGCTCTAGAAAGAGCAAGAAAGTAATCCTTCAACAGACCTAAAAGAAGATGGATGCAAGAACACAATCACAACTCTAACAACAAAAATAACAGGAAGCAACAATTACTTTTCCTTAATATCTCTTAATAACAATATCCTCAATTCCCCAATAAAAAGACATAGACTAACAGACTGGCTACATAAACAGGACCCAACATTTTGCTGCTTACAGGAAACCCACCTGAGGGACAAAGACAGACACTAACTCAGAGTAAAAGGCTGGAAAACAATTTTCCAAGTAAATGATCCGAAGAAACAAGCTGGAGTAGCCATTCTAATATCGAATAAAATCGACTTCCAACCCAAAGTTATCAAAAAAAAAAAAAAAAAAAAAAAGGAGGGGCACTTCATACTCATCAAAAGTAAAATCTTCCAAGATGAGCTCTCAATTCTGAATATCTATGCTCCAAATGCAAGGGCAATCACATTCATTAAAGAAACTATAGTAAAGCTGAAAGCACACATTGTACCTCATGCAGTAATAGTGGGAGACTTCAATACCCCACTCTCACCAATGGACAGATCCTAGAAACAGAAACTAAACAGAGACAGATTGAAACTAACAGAAGTTATGAAACAAATGGATTTAACAGATATCTACAGAACATTTTTTATCCTAAAATAAAAGGATATACCTTCTTCTCAGCACCTCAGGGTACCTTCTCCAAAATTGACCATATAATTGGTCACAAAACAGGCCTCGACAGATACAAAAATATTGAAATTATCCCATGCATCCTATCAGATCATCAAGGACTAAAGCTGATCTTCAATAACAGCATTCATAATAGAAAGTCAGCATTCATGTACAAAATGAACAACACTTTACTCAATGATACTTTGGTCAAGGAAGAAATAAAGAAAGAGATTAAAGATTTTTTTAGAATTTAATGAAAATGAAGCCACAACATACCCAAACTTATGGGACACAATGAAAGTAGTCCTAAGAGGAAAACTCATACCTGAGTGCCTCCAAAAAGAAGCTGGAGAGAGCATACACTAGCAGCTTGACAGCACACCTGAAAGCTCTAGAAAAAAAAGGAAGCAAATTCACCCAAGATAAGTAGATGGCAGGAAATATTCAAACTCAGGGCTAAAATCAACCAAGTAGAAAGAAAAAGAATTATACAAAGAATCAACCAAATCAGGATCTAGTTCTTTGAGAAAATAAACAAGATATATAAGCACCTAGCCAGACTAATTAAAGGGTACAGGGACAGTATCCTAAATAACACCACCACAAATGAAAAGCGCAAAATAACAACAGAACGTGAGGAAATCCAAAACATCATCAGATCCTACTAAAAAAGCCTATACTCAAAACAAACAAACAAACAAACAAACAAACAAAAAACTGGAAAACCTGGATGAAATGGTTACTTATCTAGGCAGATACCAGGTTCAAAAGTTAAATCAGGATCAGATTAATGATCTAAACAGTCCCATATCCCCTGAAGAAATAGAAGCAGTCATTACTACTCTCCCAAACAAACAAACAAACAACAACCCAGGACCAAATGGGTTCAGTGCTGAGTTCTATCAGACCTTCAAAGAAGACCTAATTCCAAACTATTCCACAAAATAGAAACAGAAGGTACCCTACCCAATAAATTCTATGAAGCTACAATTACTCTGATACCTAAACCACACAAAGATCTAACAAAGATAGAGAACTTCAGACCAATTTCCCTTATGAATATTGATGCAAAAATACTCAATAAAATACTCAAAAACCAAATCCAAGAACACATCAAAATAATTATCCATCATGATCAAGTAGGCTTCATCCCAGGGATGCAAGGATGGTTTCATATATGGAAATCCATCAACACAATCCACTATATAAACAAACTCAAATGACAAAAACCACTTGATCTTCTCGTTAGATGCTGAGAAAGCATTTGACAAAATCAAACATCCAGTCATGATAAAAGTCTTGTTAAGATCAGAAATGCAAGGCCCTTACCTAACATAATAAAAGCAATATACAGCAAACCAGTAGCCAATATCAAACTAAATGGAGAGGAACTTGAAGCAATCCCACTAAAATCAGGGACTAGACAAGGCTGCCCACTTTCTCCCTACCTATTCAATATAGTACTTGAAGTCCTAGCCAGAGCAATTCGACAACAAAAGGAGATCAAGGGGATACAAATTGGAAAGGAAGAAGTAAAAATATTACTATTTGTACATGATATGATAGTACATATAGGTGACCCTAAAAATTCCACAAGAGAATTCCTAAACCTGATAAACAGCTTCAGTGCAGTAGCTAGATATATAATTTACTCAAACAAATCAGTGGCCTTTCAAAAGATAAACCGGATGAGAAAGAAATTAGGAAAACAACACCATTCACAAAAGTCACAACTAATATAAAATACCTGGGTGTGACTCTAAAGAAGTGAAAGATCTGTATAATAAGAACTTCAAATCTCTGAAGAAAGAAATCAAATATCTCAGAAGATGGAAATATCTCCCATGCTCATGGACTGGCAAGATTAATATAGTAAGAATTGCTATCTTGCTAAAAGCAATCTACAGATTCAATGGAAACCCCATCAAAATTCCAACTCTATTCTTCATCGAGTTATAAAGGACAATTTGAAAATTCATCTGGAATAACAAAAACCCAGGATTGCAAAAACTACTCTCAACAATAAAAGGACCTCTGGTGGAATCACCATCCCTGACCTCAAGCTACACTACAGACCAATTGTGATCAAAACCTGCATGGTAGTGATGCAATGACAGACAGACAGATAGAATTGAAGACCCAGAAATGAACCCACATACCTATGGTCACTTGATCTTTAACAAGGGAGCTTAAACCATCCAGTGGAAAAAAAGACAGCAGAAAGTGCTGGCACAACTGGAGGTTAACATGTAGAAAAGTGTGAATTGATCCATTCTCATCTCCTTGTACAAAGTTCAAGTCTAAGTAGACTAAGGAACTTCACATAAAACCAGAGACAATAAAATTTATAGAGGAAAAAGTGGGGAAAAGCCCTGAAGATATGGGCATAGGGGGAAAATTCTTGAACAGAAGAGCAATTCTAGTGCTTTAAGATTGAGAATTGAAAAATGGGACCTCATAAAATTGCTAAGCTTCTGTAAGGCAAAAGATACTGTCAATAAGACAAAAAGGCCACCAACAGATTGGGAAACAATCTTACCAATCTTAAATCAGATAGGGGACTAATAGCAAATATATACAAATAACTCAAGAAGCTGGACTCTAGAAAATCAATTAACCCCATTAAAAAACTGGGGAACAGAGATAAACAAAGAGTTTTCAACTGAGGAATACTGAATGGCTGCACCTGAAAAAATGATCAACATCCTTAGTCATGAGAGAAATGCAAATCAAAACAACCCTGAAATTCCACCTCATACCAGTCAGAATGGCTAAGATCAAAAATTCAGTTGACAGCTAATGCTGTCGAGGATGTGGAGAAAGGGAACACTCCTCCATTGCTGGTGGGATTGCAAGCTTGTACAACCACTCTGGAAGTCAGTCTAGCGGTTCCTCAGAAAATTGGACATAGTATTACTGGAAGATCCAGCAATACTTCTTCTGGGCATATACCCAGAAGATGTTCCAACATGTAATAAGGACTCATGTTCCACTATGTTCATAGCAGCCTTATTTATAATAGCCAGAAGCTGGAAAGAACCCAGATGTCCCTCATCAGAGGAATGGATACAGAAAATGTGGTACATTTACACAATGGAGTACTACTCAGCTATTAAAAACAATGAATTTATAAAATTCTTAGGCAAAACGATGTATCTGGAGGATATCATCCTGAGTGAGGTAACCCAATCACAAAAGAATTCACATGATATGCAGTCACTGATAAGTGGATATTGCCCAGAAACTTAGAATGTCCAAGATTCAATTTGCAAAGCACATGAAACTTAAGAAGAAGGAAGACCAAAATGCATATACTTCATTACTTCTTAAAATGGGGAACAAAATACCCATGGAAGGAGTTAGACAAAGTTCAGAGCTGAGACAGAAGGATTGACCATTCAGAGTCTGCCTCACCTGGGGATCCATTGCATAAACAACCGCGAAAACCAGATACTTTTGCATATGCCAGCAAGATTTTGCTGACAGGACCCTGATATAGCTATCTCTTGTGAGGCCATGCCAGTGCCTGACAAATACAGTAGTGGATGCTCATAGTCGGCTATTGGATGTAAGACAGGGCCCCCAATTAAAGAGTTAGAGAAAGTGCCCAAGGAGCTAAAGGTTTCTCCATCTGTATAGGAGGAACAACAATATGAACTAACCAGTACCCCCAGAGCTTGGGTCTCTAGTTACATATGTAGGATGGTCTATCTGCCCATTAATGGGAAAACAGGCCCTTGGTCTTGGAAGATTATATGCCCTAGTACAGGGGAATGCTAGGGCCAGGAAGCAGGAGTGGGTGGGTTGGGGAACAGGCTGAAGGGAGGGTATAGGGGATTTTCAAGGAGGAAACTAGAAAAAGTGATAGCATTTGAAATGTAAATGAAGAAAATATCTAATAAATAAGTGAATGAATAAATAAATAAATAAATAAATAGAATAAAGTGGTATGTAGGTTACCACTAATGTATGTGCTTGAGCTTTGCCATCTTTAGACCTTGAAGGTAGTAGAGATTCCTTTGAAGTTTCCTCCTGATGTAGAGGGAGCCTACTCAGCTCACAATTGGAGCCACGTGCCCAAGGTCTATCTATCAAAGTCTTGCCATACCAACTGCTTCATGGACATTTCATTCCTCAGTAGCAAGACTATTTGCTGATATTTTGGCTTTTGTTGTTATTTAGCCATACTGCTTCCTTCCTTCAGTATAAAAGTTAAGGGTATAATTGTCAACATATAACTTGTACAAATGACATCACAGAAATCTGGAAAAAAAAATATGTGGTTTAAACAGATTGAACCATCTAGGTGAGTAAGAATCTCTGCTCCACTGGTCTACCTAGAGTTTAATCCTGCAGCTGGGATAATATGTCATGTTGAATTATCCTAAGCTATTTTCCTACATGTCATGCTCAGCAGACTGTATATGGCATGCAGTTGATAATCAACATATGTTCCTTGAATTAATTCAAATTATCACTGTCTTCTAAACACCTAATATAATTTAATGATATAAATTATTATTCCAGCTCTGGAGTAAAAGTAGGCAAACATATGTGGGTCAGTGGAGCTAAGGAATGGTATTTTAAGCAAGCATAAATCAAATTTCCTAAAATA
This sequence comes from Mus minutoides, assembly GCA_902729485.2. Classification (NCBI taxonomy): domain Eukaryota; kingdom Metazoa; phylum Chordata; class Mammalia; order Rodentia; family Muridae; genus Mus; species Mus minutoides. Next base: position 132,020 of record LR753406.1, read on the forward strand.
AGTAGCAGCCGATTATAAGTCAGTGAGTAAAAAGATAGCCAAAACACAGATGGCTTATTTGGCTCCAAATTTTTCTATAGTTCTTCAGGTGTGGTTTGCAAGCTGCCTTTCTCCAAGCCATCTCACCCCATTGATTAACACCTGGCCTTTCACTTATGTTCACTCTCCCTCTGGAGACATTTGAATTTTATAGGCCCTCTGTGGTAATGTGTCCCACGTTGTAAGCCCCACCACCAGTCAAATTTTCATACAAGTACTTTATTGAATGTATTTTTGTTATTCCTTTAACCTATTGAAATTCACATTCTATAATCAAAGTAATTCCCACATAAATAAAGATACACAGGATTTTGTACTTACGAGTAAAATGCATTTCCTTATACAATAATATTACATTACGAACATTTAGGTGGTTATATGGACAGAATGCTTGGCTTTGAATGTACTGAGCATCATGAACATGAACCTTTTAAGTGGGTTCCTGGTTTTGCTGAGGCAACAAGACACTCTGAATGATACGATTTCTTTATTAATGCTCTATGTGATCTTTTTTTTTTTTAATAGAATAACTTTTCACTCAATTGAATCAGTCTATATTGAACAGGGATTGTGTGTTTGATGGTGCTTTCTTTAGCTCCTAAGCATTTAAAAGGTTCATGATGTGTGTGTGTGTGTGTGTGTGTGTGTGTGTGTGTGAATGCGTGTGTTCATATATACACACACATATGTAGACCAGAGGTCAACATGAGATGTCTTTGCCATGTTCCATATTAATTTTTCAAACAAGTTCTCTCACTGAACTTGGAGCTTGCTGTTTTTACTTAGACTGGTTTGCCAGCAAACTCTCTGCATCTTCCTGTTTCTGCCTAGTGCAGAATTCAAGGCAGGTTTGCAATGCTCAGCTTTTACAAGGATCTTCACATTTGAGCAGCAAGCAATACAAGCCCTGAGCCAGCTCTTGCACCATCGTTATCTTAGGCATCTAGGATAAACACATTCAAGTCATTAAAAGTCCTTAGATTTTCTTCCTACCTTACTGAAATATCACCAACCTTCAGGTTGAATCTCATCACTCCTTTGTGGTCTATTGATCTGTGGGATCCCAATCACATTTGTTTATTCTCTCTTACGGCATCATATACTGAGAGATAAAAGAATTTCATCTGGAAGGTCAATATTACTTGTGTTCATGTGATTAGCCCACTGTCCTCTGAGCAATATGATGCAGAGCAAGATAATTTATCTTTGAGTTTCAGCTGCTTGTAATTAAAAAGAAAGAAAGAAAGAAAGAAAGAAAGAAAGAAAGAAAGAAAGAAAGAAAGCAAAGGAAAAAAATCTATCATGCCTACTCCATAGCAAAGTTTGTAGAACTAAGATGAAGAAAAAAAAAAAACTTTACTTTTAATCTTTTTAAAAAGCCTTTTGAGATTAATGTAATTACTGAATTACATTAATTTCATTTTCATTCTAATTTCTTTTCCTCCTCTTAAGCCCTGTCATATACACCTCCTTCTTCTCTTTCAAATTCATAGCTTCCTATTTTCAGTAACTATTGCTACTTCATATATTCATAAGCAAATATATCCTTAAATGTAATGTGTTCTATCTATACAATGCCCATATAATGTTACTTGTGTATATGAAGATGACAAAAGACATTAAAAAAACCATAAAAATACAGCCAACTGGCTGGACCCAGCAGTGTCCAAATACCTCTTATTATACAAGACTTAGTCTCTAAGAAAAGCTCCCACGGCATCAATCTAGACAAAAAACAAGGGGTAACTAAGGAATCAGAAAGTAAGAAAAATAGCCTTCCCCAGGAAATTTGGTTATCCAATACCAAGTGATCAGCACTGAGAAAACGATTTTACAATAAGTAAAGGGCCCAAAGTGAGGATCCCCCAATCCTACTTGGAAGGGAGAAGCAGAGGGAGGGAGGGACCCTGGGTGGGAGAAGGGATAGGAAGGGAAAAGGGGGAACATGAGCAGGTATTGGGGAAGAAAACAGGACTGAAGCCCTGAGGGCCAGCAGAAAGAATGGAAGCAGGCAACTTCAGGAGGTAGGGGTTGGGAGGACCCTCTAAAATGTACCAAAGACCTGAGAGGTGAGAGACACTCAGGACTCAAAAAGAGCTTTTGCCTAGGATGGACAGGTGGTTCAGCTGGTAAGGGTGCGCATTGCACTTCCGAAGAACCCAAATTCAGTTCTTAGCACCTACATCAGTTGCCTCAAAATACTCAGTCACTGTGGGACAATGGGTTACATGCAGACAGCCTGGTTTCCAGTGGAGGCTAGATCTTGAACCCCAGCACCCTGTAGTGATAATTCACTTATGTGGTACAGAAGGAATTCTATCATGTCTCCTGGCTCCTGGCTCCTGCAGGAGTAACCATCCCCAAAAGCCCCACAGGAGAGGGGTGGCTATCAGCCACTTAGGAACAGCACCAAGCCCTCTCACATGCAAATAAGGTTTCCCCCAAACTCTCAGCCCAAACCAATGAGAGGGACTTGCTGTCAAACTCTAAATTACTGCCACAATGGTATATAGGGTGAGCCATGCAGGGAATTGTTCCAATGGAAAGAGATCTTCTCTCCCAAAGAACCTTGCCTGAGTCCTGCCACATTCCTCACTGGATTGTGTGCTTCTCAATGGCCCAGGCTCAGAGTTACCTAGCAACCTGGAAAGTGCAGCATAGGCTTCTTCTCCCTGCATGCACTCACTTCCTTCTCTGGGGCCTTCCCACCTGCCTGGAAAGAGGTCTCCAGGGGAAAACTTATGGTACCAGACCCACAAGTCACTTCACCTCCAGTGCTTCTGACAAGCCATTCTCATGTGGCTTGTGTGCATGAGCACACACACACACACAAGAAAATAAAAATAAAAAATAAATAAAAGAATATTACCTTTTCTGTTCCAACAAGCTCCCAGCTCTAGAACAATATCACATATAATGTTGGTGTTAGGTTAGAAACTATAACTGCTCAGCCAACATGGAAGGATAGTTAACAATAAATGTGATAATTTTCTCTACATATCAAATAATCTAAGTATCAAAAAAAAAAAGAGAGAGAGAAATTCAACTCTTTGCAGACATGACAGTGTAATACCTAGCACAGACTTTAATATAAAGCTGGCCTCGAACAGTTTTTTAGATATTTTCTTTATTTACATTTCACATGCTATCCCGAAAGTTCCCTGTACCCCTCCCCCACCCGCTCCCCTACCCAGCCACTTCCACTCCTTGGCCCTGGCATTCTCCTTTACCAGGGCATATAAAGTTTGCAAGACCAAGGGGCCTCTCTTCCCAATAATGGCCTATTAGGCCATCTTCTGCTACATATGCATCTAGAGCCATCAGCTCTGGGGGTACTGGTTAGTTCACATTGTTGTTCCACCTATAGGGTTGCAGACCCCTTCAGCTTCTTGGGTACTTTCTCTAGCTCCTTCAATGGGGCCCTGTGTTCCATCATATAGATGACTGTGAGCATCTACTTCTGTATTTGCCAGGCACTGGTATAGCCTCAAAAGAGACAACTATATCAGGGTCCTTTCAGAAAAATCTTGCTGGCATATGCAATAGTGTCTGGGTTTCGTAGCTGATTATGGGATGAATCCTGGGTGAGGTAGTCTCTGGATGGTCCATCCTTTCATCTTAGCTCCAAACTTTGTCTCTGTAATTCCTTTCATGGGTGTTTTGTTCTCTATTCTAACGAGGAATGAAGTATCCACACTTTGGTCTTTGTTCTTCTTGATTGTCTTGTGTTTTGCAAATTGTATCTTGGGTATTCTAAGTTTCTGGGCTAATATCCACTTATCAGTGAGCGCATATCAAGTGACTTCTTTTGTGATTGGGTTACCTCACAAAGGATGATATCCTCCAGATACATCCATTTGCCCAAGAATTTCATAAATTTGTTGTTTTTAATAACTGAGTAGTACTCCATTGTGTAAATGTACCACATTTTCTGTATCCAGGCCTCGAATATTCAAGTGTTATAATACATCAATACCATCCAAACCACTGAGGCAACAAGACACTCTGAATGATACAATTTCTTTATTAATGTTCTATGCGATCTTGTTTTTTTTTTTTTTAATAGAATAACTTTTCACTCAATTGAATCAGTCTATATTGAAGAGGTGATTGTGTGTTTGATAATGCTTTCTTTAGCTCCTAAGCATTTAAATGGATTCATGCTTTACTCAGCTGAGTTGGAGCTGTGGCTAAGTTGCATGAGTCCCACTCTAGAGCCTGCTCCCAAAATAAACTCTGGTTAGAAATGAGCATCAGTCCAGGTGCCCCAGGGACGTTATCAATGCAGGAATGCAGATGGGGGAATAATACCAAGTGTCAGTGCAAGTTTCATTTAATGTGCTCACAAAAATTCCATCTCAAGAAGGGACCTGGGGCGTTCTAGCTGCTGTGGAACCAGCACTGGCTTCTGATATAGCGTAGAAGTCCCCAAGGCACATTATAGTAATGGCAAGTGCGTCATAACATGTTCAAATTAAATCTCATTTCAATACTTGCCATCAGATCATGTTCTCTGCTCTGCCTGTTTGAAAAGAGTATTTATGGGAGAATAACATGAACTAACCAGTACCCCCAGAGCTCGTGTCTCTATCTGCATATATAGCAGAAGATGGCCTAGTTGGCCATCACTGGAAAGAGAGGCCCCTTGGTCATGCAGACTTTATATGCCCCAGTACAGGGGAACGCCAGGGCCACGATATGGGAGCGGGTGGTTAGGGGAGCAGGGTGGGGACGGGGGAGGGTATAGGGAACTTACTGGATAACACTTGAAATGTAAATGAAGAAAATATCTAATAAAAATTGGAAAAAAAAAAAAAAAGAAAAGAGTATTTAAAGATGCTATGCTCCGCTCTGGAACAAACTTTTTGTGGAACTCAGGGTACTAAGAAATGAACATTTTTTTTCTTGTATATTTAATATTTATAATTGGAAAATTTCTTCAGTGGACTTTGTATGTGGCATTTCCTGGATTAAGAGTCATAAAATAAATCACCAATGAATTAAGTCAAACATCAAACCCTATGGTCACCGTGAAAATGGCCTAGGTCCAAGAATAACATGCTAAAAGGCAGAGGTACTTTATACCCCTTAAACCTTCCTAAGTTTTCAACACTTTTTTTCTCATCTTGCACTTCTTTAAGGAAAGGTCTTGTCTATATATATATCATGGCTACGACTTTCCCCTTGGGTCTCCTGGTTTCCTTATTTATATGTTGATTTAAGACCTGGCTGAAGTGGACCAAGTATATGACAGGTGGAACGTTTTTTTCAACAAACGTAACCAGGCACCAACAAGGCTAAATTACCCTCACAGCATTTAGATGGAAGCCTGCTGCCCTTGTGAACAGATGAGGTACAGATTATACAAGACTTTTTTTTTTTTTTTTTTTTTTTTTACAGATTACACTTTTGAGAAAAAACAAGTGTGGAGTTGTGTATTGGCATTCTGGGTGGTGAAGGTAAACATCACTGTTCCTAAATTTATACCTTTGCCTGAAACAGTAGGCACATCTAGTTCTATGGCCAAAACATACTTTTCCTCACCTCTCTGCTTCCTTAGGACTCTACCTCCTTATCCAAAGTCTATTTTTTTAGGTCATATGAAAGTCCCCCTCCTAGAGACAAGCCCTCCTAAGGCCCTCCTGCGAATAGATGCAGGCTATTTCTCTTTCTACTTAGAAAGCTTCTTTCTTTTCATTAACATATAAAAGTCAGTTCACCTAATACACACACACACACACACACACACACACACACACACACACACACATATATATAATTTCTACATGTATAAAGGTGGCCTCTGGTCAGCTCATTGAGACCTTGTCAGAATGCTTGTAGCCCACCCAGCGTCACCTATAAGAACTGAGGAAGAAATGTGATGCTTCTCACTCTGTTTCTTAATTGTGCTACCACCTGCAATCAATAAGTAAACATTCATCCAAGTTTAAATACTGGAATGAATAAAACATAGCCAGTAGTGTGTAAAAGGTCCTTTCAAGGCAGATTTTTTCCTAATAAAATGTAACTTAATAAATACCATTTGTAGTTGTGCACAGGCAGAAGAAGGCTTTCATTTCTAAGGTTCTGGACTTACCTGTGAATAGGCTACAGGACAATAGATTATAGCCTGCAGCTGAGGGCCCTAGGGGCAGAGGTAGTGTTATAAGAATGCCTACGGGCTGGAGAGATGAAAGTGTTTTGTTTTTTTTTTTTTTTTGTTTTTTGTTTTTTTTTTCCCGAGACAGGGTTTCTCTGTATAGCCCTGGCTGTCCTGGAGCTCACTTTGTAGACCAGGCTGGCCTCAAACTCAGAAATCCGCCTGCCTCTGCCTCCCGAGTACTGGGATTAAAGGTGTGCACCACCACGCCCATTTCATTGTGGACCTAAAGTATATCACCAGGATCTATGCCTTGGTGCTGTTTTCTTCTGGATGATAGTAAATAGCTCCTATATCTCTCATCATGTTGTAACTCTTATACTATAGCATGAAGCTAAGCAGGTAGGAGTCTATAGCCCAGCAATCCTGATTGGGTCAGGCTAGATTTAGTTACAAAAGCAGCTATTATATAAACTATAGCAATTATAAAAAACTAATGGGACATTAATATGAATTAAACTTAATCTACTGGCAAATCAAGAACCAGGTCAAGTAGGGAGAGAAGGAAGATACTGGGAATGCAACTGGTTGTGTCCAGTACATGGCTATGTTTTTGCTACTACAATGTAGGTTACTAGGAGCAGAGATAGTTTCCTCAGTCACCCATGCAAGTGGTCACACAGTTCCATTGCTTATAAGATGGCGAAACAAGGGATTTATAATTATCTGTTTTAACACACTCTCTTCCTCTTCCTCTTCCTCTTCCTCTTTGTCCTTCTCTCTGTGTGTCTCTCTCTGTCTCTATCTCTCTCTGTCTCTGAGTTTCCATGCATGTGCACACATACCAACATGGACACTCTAAGGTTTAATTTTAAATGTTCTATTTGATACTGCACATCTTATTTCTTGAGAATCCTCTCAACGAACCTGAATCTCACTGCTTTGGACCAGAATTCCCATGAGTCCCTGGACCCCCTTTCCCCAGCACTGAGGTTACAGTATGTGCTGTCAGGCCCTATTTTTTGTGAGGTTAACTGAAATTTGTGTTCAGATCAGAAAGTTTCATAGCAAGCTACCTTTCTGCCTGTTAGGCCACATTGCTACCCCCTAACTTCTTTACAAACATAAAAACTTAAGGCTGAAAGAGATTTTGAAAGATGTAACACTGTTTTCACACATTCTCATAACTTTTGCTTCCTGCCAAATATCAAACTAGCTGACAAAAATTGGGCATATCTTAGCAAAGGAGGACTGTGGTCAAAAAAGCTGTTTGTGTAAGTTTACACCTGTGCTGGAACAAAATTAGAATCCCAGGATTAGGACACCTGCCTGCTTTAGTGACCACTTCACTCTGTCACTTTGATTTTCCACATTTGAAAAATATAGAATATATATTTCATATTCATACGGTTTCTATATTGGCTACTGCGAAACAGAATTTCTAACTAGAACCCTTCTTGAGAGATTTGCATAATTCATACTATCTATTTTCCATACACAAAGTGAACATCCAGTTTAGGAAATGAAACTCAAAAAGTAACTGATCTGAATGTGCACGCCATGCTTTCATTTCCATGTGTCTGCTGACGTGGGAAAGCAGTGTGAGGGAATTACATGGTGTCTTGGATGTGTCAGGCAGAACAAGAGCCACATCCTTCGCTGCTGACCAGAGAAATTCTAGAAGCAGCAAGTCAGTCTTATCTCTACTCCCAGCCCCCTGACCCCTTGCTGGTATCTCTGACATCCAGATATCTCCCTTGGCATCTCCCCAACAGGACCATCTGGGCTTTGTATTCGTGTCCTACTTGAGATGACTATGGCTGCTCACTGGATACTTCCAGCACAAACCCTACTCCATTTTGTGATCCCCACCACTTTTACCTGTTTTCCAACGTCTTAAAGATAGCTTAACTCCTGACCTCTGCTGAAATTACTACATTGGAATTCCAGGCCTCTGGATTTGATAACTGACTAACTCTGCTTCTTGACAAAAGGAGAACTTTAATTTGGTAAATGTAAATGTGCTTCATGTTCATGTTGTCGTGTTGTTTGAGACAACAGACAAACCTGTGCAAAACTTCCAAGGCAAAGAACAAAATCTGCTCTGGATGCTGAGTCACTAGCAAGAATCTCGAGATGACTTTCCAGATTCTGTCTTTATTCTTACAGATCTCTAATGGGTTACCCAGAAACAACATAGTGCATGCTCCTGGGACCAAGCCTGAAGAAAGCCCTGTGCTAAGCCAATAGTGCTTTACTAGTTCATCTATCTGTTGTCCAGGGTATTTAATGAAGTGGCTGAATGAAAGCTGGGAGTGACAAAGAAGCAGAACCCATCTAAGTCATGGCATTAGCAGCAGGCTAGAGGGTTGGCTGGTCTGAGCCCCATAGGGCTCTGTCAGCAGAAGCATCCTCATGGTGTTGTCAAGGACAGTATAGGCATGAGTGGGTGGGGTTTTGTCATTTCTTTGAACCCATTCTTGATATGCTTCCAAAATCACAAGATGAAACTTATTGTCTGTTGCTTATTAATCAATAATTGGAAATCAAAGTTCTAGTTAGAATTCAAGAGAGGGAGGCAAAATTTTGATTCAGGTATAACTTTGGAGCTTTAAAATCTTCCTAATGGGACATGGTCATTTCAAGTGAAGACAGGACTGTCATGAACAGTTGTTCAAAAAATTTCTTCTTTTACCTGAGATTTAATAGCAGATAACAATCAGATGATGTTTCTTTTAAGTTTTTCCTTCATCTAAATTGACTCTCAATTATAAGCCCCCACCTTGAGCCTCAAATGGATCTTCTCTTGTTCCAAATCTGCCAACAGACCCTGACTTGCCTTGAGTCTGCCTGGCAGGCAGTCATTCACAGAAGTAGGCAAAATGGCTCCCAACACATTGACACCTGGGAGAGATCAACTTGGTTCTTGAATTAAATCAGGAATCATTTAGACTTCCTTTGGCATCCAATTTCTGTGTACTTGGAAGTCAATATGAACTGAAGGACACTGAGGCAGGAATTAAAGCCATACCACGGAGGTCATTTCCATACCAGCTAATGCTTCTCAAACCTTGGTGTATTCCATAATTTTATGAATATATGTAAATGTGTTTGTGAATATTTTTTAGCATCCTAGGAGGGAAGTTGATTGAATAATCTTGGGCCAGTTCATTCTGATACAGTCTGGAAGTTAAACAACTGCTCTAGGTATCCTCATTCCCCAATTTCCTGAAAAATGTGTATTATACTAGATGGCATTGTCAAATTAATTTCCAAAATAATGTTTTCTTGGAGGAGTAAAGAGAAAGTTGTTGGAAATGGACTAACCTCTCAATGGAATATTAATTAGATGAAAAGTCTAACTCCAGCTTTTCATACTGGTAGAAAAAAACTGTAAAAGCACAAAAGAGGGAGAAGTACTGAGCAAAATTAGAAAAGCCAACACAAATACTGAATAATAGTGTCCCAAACCCCTCATTCTTAACTCAAAAGATAAGAACTATCACTTACTGAGGCCATATTTGTATTATTGTATCATTGACTTTAGAAATATCCAGTGGATGTTATTTAGCCATGTGTCCTTTAAAAAAGTAACAATATCTATTTCTCCCATTTAGTCACTCAAGAATCATCATATGTCACCGATATTATTGATTTTTGAATACATTTAAAGAGTTTTAGTTTTTAACTGTGAGGTGTCAAGACTCTGAAATGAAATTCTTTTACTGACTTGTAATGATAACCTTATGCTGGTCCATCTGTGCCCTAGCCTGTGTCTTTGTGAATATTTTTTTCAAGTGGGAAATTTATACAATTTTTTATGACAAGAGAAGGGAAATTTTGCATGCATAACTTCAGGTTTTAAGTTTTTATCTGCTTTATATTGATGAACATAAAGTTCAAATTTTCACTCAACCAACTGTTGAGTGAAATTCATCTGGATTCTTTCATGCATGAACTAGGATATATGTTTCTAGAATAGCTCCATTGGAAAGAATAGTTCCTAGATGACATGTGGCCTTTTGAGTGTGAAAGCTTTCCAGGGACTTAAAAATATGTTGTAGCAGCTGCTTTCAAATATATTGTCATGTGCTTCAGATGTTAGAGCCAGCTTAATAATACTGAACATGTTTTAGAGTCAGACCGTGAGGAGAACACAGCTTTATCTGTTCAGATGAAGCTAAATTATCACTAACAATCTCCAAAACTGTATTCCCTACTTACAATGGCTTAATGACTGATAATTATTCTCTATGTGACATATGTATTGCTTATTTTGTGAAAACAGCTTATTTGTTCATATTGTATTATTTACAAGGATTCACAAATATTGTCTGATTCATTACAAGGGAATTAAAGTAAAAAGTTATCAGTCATTCTTACAAAGAGAAGGGCAATTTTACAGAACACAGAGTTCCCTGCAGGATTGGAGTTTTCAAAACCTACTTTATTTAGGGTTCTTAAAAAATTCTACCTCTCTTTTAACCCACTTACCAAAGGTAGGGGGAAAGAAAGATTAACAGGAAAAGGGTGTGGACCCATTTAGAAGTAGTTCCTTGGGATGATCCCATTCTTTGTTGTATGAATTCCAGTAGTCCAGTTCAATAGCAAACACCAAACAAGAATCAGTAGCAGCAGTTCGATCCAGCAGAAACAACAAGGTTCAGCCAAACCTGCCCTGAGTCAGCTGAAGTGGCAGAAACAGCTGGAATACCATGAGAAATCCTTTGATGTGTACCTCTCTATGAAGTGAAGACCAATGAAGACCAGCAAAGGCCAACAAAGTGTTGCACTGCAGTGTACCAATGCAAGATAATCCTTTGTCTGTGGGGTTCCATTTATATTCTTTCTCTCAAATGTCTATTTTCAGCAAAATGTCATATACCCTCTCACAAAACAGCTTCCAAAAGCATCATGTAACACAACTCTGCTGGTAAAGAAATCAGAAATTTCTACCTCAGTTCCCTCATCTAATTCTCTTCAGACTCGTGCTTTCTTTGTCAAAATGATAGGAATTTCCTCTTTTTGTTTCAACATGAATATAACTCTCTTACTTCATTCCATTGTATTTTTCTCACCTGTTGTTTAGCTGGAGAGGCAAAGGCTTTACTCTGCAGCCTCTGTTGTACATTTCATTGCAAGGCTATCATCAAATGTGTCTTCTTGGACTCTTAACAAGCAAAATTTAGCTGCCACTTTCTATGTTATATTTCTTGAATTCAATGCTGATGTTCATTGCCAAATTCAGAACTGATCTCTTGAAGGTGAAACTTGTCTACTTTTGTATGGAAAACTCATTCTTAAACATCCTAAAGAAACAATATATAACATCATTTGATATTTTCTTATGTGGCTAATGATTCACAAAGCAATTTACCTCAGTGGTTCTGGCTCCCTTCTGCCTACATTTTTGAATGGATTCTTCTAAAGCTTGTGTTTTGGAGAACTAATATCCAAAATAATGTTAATGGTTTGGGGAGTTGGGCCTTTGAGAACGGAGCCTCTTGATGGCCCTAGTGACTTGACAAGGGGAAGAGAAGTAGCTAAGGCTAGCACACTTCTCTATCTCCCAAAGTGACATCTGTGACTACATTGTGATACAGTTAGTAGACCCTGCCAGTGCCGTGAGATATTCCCAGCCTAACTAAATCTCTATTCTTTTATTTTTCCTTTTGGTTTTTCAAGACAGGGTTTCTCTGTGTAGCACTGGCTGTCCTGGAATTTACTCTGTAGACCAGGCTGGCCTCTAACTCAGAAATCTGCCTGCCTCTGACTCCCAAGTGCTGAGACTAAAGGCATGCGCGACCACTGCCTAGCTTCTATTCTTCCAGCCAATGCTATGAAAACAATAAGAACTCACCCGAGACTGTCTCTTGGCAATACAATCGAATTGAGCTGGAGCTTTATCATCTGATGAATAGATGAACACTTAAGCACCCACTTTCAGTACAATAACTCGCATGCCTGGTAGTATGGTGGTGGCTATGGGCAAGATACCAAAGATACTCACCATGGAAACATTCTCCAAAGTTGTTTATATGTCCTCATGCTACAGTAGCTTTGCCTACAGTAAGTAATATGGGGCAGAGAAAGGTAAAAACCACATGTGTTTCACAACCTAGCATGGAAGTCTTAGATCATATATATTTTTTTTCATTTTGGAAATAACCATAGTGCTGTATACGTCAGCTGCTCTTAACTCTACAGGGGAGTATGCAAAGATGTGTGTACCAGGACATGAAGCAGTGGACAACGTACAGGCTACCATAACATACAGGCTACCATAAAATACTTTTTCTTGCTCCTATAAGCCAGATGCTGTAATGTGTGCTTTCAGTAATGGACCAAGAAGTCCACTGCTTTATAAAAGAACATCTGAGTGGTACAAAACAATCTTTGCAAATAATTTAGTAGCATTTTTGGAAGACATACATACATATGGAAAGCTTTCTACAGAATATTGATTTCTATGTCCATACAGGACATAAAATAGTATAAATTCTGACAAGATGCTTCCTACAACATAGTGGGCTTTCCATGAATCCGTTTTACTCATTTAGAAAGACAAGAAGTAAGTTTCACTACAAGTAGAATTTGCAGCAAAATGAGTTTCATCAATACACAGATTAGAATTCTTTGATTTTCTATGAATTATAGTAAGTCTGTGTTAACAAAAACATTTCTTTTTTTTTCTCTTTATTAGATATTTTCTTCATTTACATTTCACATGTTATCCAGAAATTTTCCCTTACCCTCCCGCGTCCCCGCCCTGCTCCCCTACCCACCCCCTCCCACGTAATGGCCCTGGCATTCCCCTGTTCTGGGGCATATAGAGTCTGTATGACCAAAGGGCCTCTTCTCCCAATGATGGCCAACTAGGCCATCTTCTTCCATATATGCAGCTAGAGACATGAGCGCCGGGGGAACTAGTTAGTTCATGTTAACTTTTGAAACATTAGCCTAACCTAAATGTGTATATTCTGGACAGACAAGGAAAGAACACATTAATGCTGTGTGTTTCATGAAGATTGTGTTTGGCTCAGTTCATGTCCTTATGGAAGAAAAAAGGAAGGGTTTCAGAGCAGGCAAAAGATATCTGTGGTGAAAACTAAAAGAGTTCCCTTCAACTTAGGTACAGGATAAAAATGGCTGCTATCATTACTTCTGTGCAAATTTTACTAAAATCCTATCCAACATGACCAGACAAAAGAAAAAAGTGGCATACATGTTTTATTTCTATAACTTCTATCTCGATCAGTTCTATCTATATATTTTAGTGATAAACAGTTGAACTCAGAAGTTATATAATTACAAATAATATCTCAAATATCATATGCTATGTGTAAATCTAGTATAAGACATCTAGTCTAAATACTAAAATTAAGTATTGAAATGAAGAAAAATAAAATACTTTAAATAATTCAATTATTTTCAGCTTGATCTATAAATTGTGAAATCTAAACCACTAATCCAGCTGTTATTTTTATCCAAACTGCCAGATGTAAAGAACCAAGAATAGCCAAGTAGCCATAATGAAAGGGGGATAAAACTTGAAAATTTACGCTACCAGATAGAAAACCTATTACAAAGCTGTGGTGGGAAGAGAAGCCCCTTGGACATGAAAACTTTATATGCCCCAGTACAGGGGAACGCTAGGGCCAAGATGTGGAAGTGGGTGGGTAGGGGAGGAGGGCGGGAGATGGGGGAGGGTATAGGGGACTTTCAGGATAGCATTTGAAATGTAAATGAAGAAAATATCTAATAAAAATTGGAAAAAAAAAAAGATAATGAAGGTGTGGGGTTGGAACAGTGAATATGATTGGGCTTGAAAAGAAAAGACAGTCCAAAAACAGATCTCAGATGTTTGTCATCTAGTGTTTTATAAAGATAACATTTTTAGTACCATGAAGAAGAATGGTTATTTCTGGTTTTGTTGTTTTGTTTTTTGTTTTGTTTTGTTTTTCTGAGACAGGGTTTCTCTGTATAGTTCTGGCTGTCCGGCTGGCCTCAAACTCAGAAATCTGTCTGTCTCTGCCTCCCAAGTGCTAGGATTAAAGGCATGTGCCAGCATGCCTGGCACAAGAATGGTAATTTCAAAAAGTGGCAAAAATCTGGATCTCATCTAGATAACTTACAATAATATAAATTACATGGATAAAATGTAAACTGTTAGGGCTTTTAGATGGTTTTAGAAGAAATATCTTTAATATAATAAATATACCAAAATCCATAAGTGAAATTTAGAGTGTCCAAAGTACAAACTTTCTATGTTTCCACTATTAATCTCATAAACTCAAAAAGCAAGAAAAACACTCATTAAAATCGATTTCAATAGGTACATACAACTATAAAAACCTCTTATACTCACAAAATGCCTTTCAACTACATAGTACTGTAAATACAAGAAATAAAAGAAAAATGCAAAGGAAGAAAGTGTCAAATAACATCGAAAAATAATCTACTGGTGATCAAGGAAAATATGTTATATGACACAGATTTTTTTAAATGACTAAAGTGATTGAAAGCTCCATGTCTGGGCAAGAATGTGAAGCAATGAGACTCCCAGACCTACTAGCTGGAGCTGATTTGCTGGCAGTCTGTCATAAGGATGAAAAAATTCATATCCATGACTGTTCTCTATCACTACCAGGGATATAGCTAACTGATAGAACTACATATGTTTACCAAAAGATTTATATTTAATGTCAATGGCTGCATTACTCATAAAAGCCACAAAGTAAAAATTGTTGATGTATAACATAACCAATAAAACATCATGATATAATGTCACATTCCCATTATGAAATACTAAAGAGAAATGAGAGTAAGCTGCACACAAGTATTCCCTCAGCCATGTAACTTGATAATACACACAGGTGAGTCATGTGCTCTGACATAAACAATGACATCCCCTCTTTCTAACTGCACAGTTAGGCATGACAAATTGGCACTGTGAAATCTGGCATGATGGGTATACTCGTGCAGCCACAGAAACAAAACTGCTATAAAAGCAGAGATGCTTTTCTTTGTGCCTTCTCCCTTCCAGAAAACTATTTCAGTCACTCATCATGGGATGCATTTTCTAACGTATGTTGAATGGATAAAGGTATTGCCAGGTAAGTACATGTTGTGCAGATCCAATCATATAAATTATTAGTGCAGTATTCACAGGGTGATGGATGGCTGGGAGGCAATGTAAGGGGTTTCTGGAATATTGAGCTTACTTTCAGTGTGCCCTGAGATCTAACTGAAATGGGAATAATTCTACTTGTAGTAAATATGTGCTTTTGATGTACACTCATTGGTATCCAGGTGGAAGATTAGTCTCCTAAATGCCTAATATTTCATTTCTGATGTGATGTCCTGATTTATAAGTCAGAAAAATTTCTCTAACCTGAAAATAGATAGTATTAGCTTTGAGACACTTGTAAACCTGGGCAATATTACTATTATGGCAAGCCAAAGAAGACATAATGTTAGTCAATATCCATAACTACGTTCCAATAAAAACTATTTACAAAATTAAGTGGCTGCCTAGGTTGTATTTGCAGCCTCAGTTATCTAACCCCTGCGATAGTTAATTTTTAATACATATTGGTATAGACTGATGAAAGAATACCCTTATAGTGCTATAATCCAACTCTGTTTTTATCATAGAGAAAGACTAGAGATGCCAAATAGAATCAGTCTACTGCTCAGGTAATGACTACTTGTGGGCAGACACCGGATATCTCATATAAAAGCCTCTCCAAATGACCATAGGCTCCAATTGCACTCTCCAAAACATCTGTATCACCCATCACCATTAGTAAATACACACATTATAAGAAAAGGCTTAATGGTGTTCATCGTGTCTTAACGTTTTCTGGCAATAGGTAAAAATGTAAATCACAGAATGGTATATCTCAAATTATAGTATTTTATCCCTTGTATACAAAATGTAGAAATTGGTATCATATCTGCTTTCTATTTAAAACAGCTAGAAAGAGAAGTCTAGTTCCCAGAGAGACTGTGTATCTATCCCTTCCCAGAAGATGTTTATGCTCAAAATTACAAAAAGAATATTACAGCCCTTGTAGGGCAGTAAAGAAAGGGAAATTATAGCAGCTATAAGTTTAACTATGCCAACAGAGAAGAAAGCTATATCACAGGATTGATTCAAGCAGATGTCACAATGGCCTTTGTGTTAGATACCAGAAATATTGAATCCTAGTGGGATATGTGTATACAGCACAGAAGCTGTCTGTATATATGCTTTGTAAAAGGTAGTGTAAGAAGACACAAATCATATCAGAAGAGTTACATCATACTTAAAGTACTCAATGCAGAGCTCCCAATGAATACATAAGAGATTTTCATGAGTACATGGAGAAAGAAAACTCCCATGCAGAAGCCTAATATAAAGCAAAAGAGAGCAAATATTCAAATGGATTCATTACAAAACCATTTCAAAACGTAAAAGTAGACTCTGCCATTCCCATGCTCATTTTAATATGGTGGGAAGCAGACTTCAGCTGGGTGTGGTGGCACATTCCTTCAATCCCAGCACTCAGGAGACAGAGGCAGGAGGATTTCTGAGTTCAAGGCCAGCCTGGTCTACAAAGTGAGTTCCAGGACAGTCAAGGCTATACAGAGAAACCCTGTCTCAAAACAAAACAAAACAAAAAACAAAAACAAATAAACAAACAAAAAAGTTGCCAGGTCATTACAACAAAAGTGGAGCCATGTCATAAATATACTGCCACACTACAAAATCCTGTTTTACATTCCATACATGTAGAATCACAGAAGATCAAAGGTGTGTAGATAAGCATGATCACAAGGCAAGAACCACAATAAAATGAATATTGGGGTGATGACTGCCTAAGTTTCTAGTCATCAATGGAGGAAAATGCTTTCAACACTTTTTTAAGAATTACATCTCAATGTCTCTCCTATGAACTATGTGCTCAGTATGGGGGCACCAACACAATTGTCCCTAATTCTCATCCCAACCATGAGGGAAATGTTCTTTTATTTGCCTCTATCCAGTCTGATCTTCCTCATGTATTCCTCCTGACTAGATGCCAAGGGATAAAATTTAAATTGCCAATTTCTTTATAAATTACTATTATATAATTAACTACATATTCCCTTTAGGAAATCACTATAGGAGCTATGACTCAATCTATTTATTTATTTATTTATTTATTTATTTATTTATATACTTATTTATTTATTTGTTGTTTGTTTGTTTATTTAATTCATTTATTCATTCATTTAAAACTGCAGATTATGTTTCTGTTTGTTTGTTTGTTTAAAACTGAAGATTTAATTCCTCTCCCAGTCTACCCTCTGACTATTCCACATGCCATACCTCTTCCCCACCCCTGTGTCTCCATGAGGATGTCCCCATCTCCCAACCCCCACCCCATGAGACCTCTAAACTTCCTAGGGCCTCCATTCTCTTGAGGATTATGTACATCTTCTCTGACTAAACCCAGACCCAGCAGTCCTCTGCTGTATATGTGTTAGGGGCATCATATCAGTTGGCATATGCTGCCTGGTTGGTGGTCCAGTGTCTGAGAGATCTCAGGGGTCCAGGTTAATTGAGACTGCTGATCCTCCTACAAGATTGCCCTCCTCAGATTCTTCCAGCATTCCCCTAATTAAAGCACAGGGGTCAGCAGCTTCTATCCATTGGTTGCATGCAAATATTTGCATCTGACTCTTTCAGCTGCTTGTTGGGTCTTTGGGAGGGCAGACATGCTAGGTCCCTTTTTTGTGAGTGCTTTATAGCCTCAGTAATAGTGTCAGGTGTTGGGGCCTACCCTTGAGCTGGATCCCACTTTGGGCCTGTTGTTGGAGTTTCTTTTCCTCAGGCTCCTCTCCATTTCCATCCCTGCAATTCTTTCAGACAGGAACTTTTCAGAGTTTAGACTGTAGGATGACAGCCCCATCCCTCTCTTGAAACCCTGTCTTTCTGCTGGAGGTAGCCTCTACAAGTTCCCTTTCCAAAATATAGGGCATTTCATCTAAGGTCCCTCCTTTTGAGTCCTGACAGTCTCTTACCTCCCAGGTCTCTAGTACATTCTAAAGGGTCCCCCCAACCTCCTACCTCCTGTGGTTGCCTGTTTCCATTCTTTCTGCTGGCCCTTGAGGCTTCAGTCCTTTCCCCCCACCCATACCAGATCATGTTCCCCTCTCTCCACCATCCCCTTCCAGGTCCCTGCCCCTCCCGTTTGTGGTTGCTTTCTTCTCCCTCCCAAGTGGGACTGAAGCATCCTCACTTGGGCCCTTCAGCTTGTTGACCTTTTTTAATTCTGTGGACTGTATCTTGGGTATTCTGTAATTTTTTTTTTGGGGGGGGGGAGTGGTAATATTACTAGTAAGTACATACCATGCATGTCCTTTTGGGTTTGAGTTGCCTCATTCAGGATGACATTTTCTCATTCCATCCATTTGTCTGCAAAACTCAGGATCAGAGAAATGCAAATCAAAACAACCCTGAGATTCCACTTTACACCAATCAGAATGGATAAGATCAAAACCTCAGATGACAGCAGATGTTGGAGAGGATATGGAGGAAAAAGGAACACTCCTCTATTGCTGGTGGGATTGCAAGCAGGTTCAAACATTCTGGAAATCAATCTGGAGGTTCCTCAGAAAACTGGAAATAGTTCTACCTGAAAACCCAGCAACAACCCTCTTGGAAAAGATGCCCCACCATGCCACAGAGGCACATGTTCCACTATGTTCATAGCAGCCTTGTTTGTGATAGCCAGAAACTAGAAACAAACCAGATGTCTCAAGACAGAAGAATGGATGCAGAAAATATGGTTCATATACATAATGGAATGCAACTTAGCTATTAAGAAAGAAAACATCCTGAGTTTTGCAGGCAAATGGACTATGCTTCAGTTTCTGTTGGTTTTGTACTCTATTCTATAAGATAGAATTTGGGATGTGAGTGCAGAGAATTAGTGAGGCCTTGAAAGATACATGAAGAATCAGCTGATCTCAGGAGCATCTCCCAGGTTCTAGAACTGTCTAAACTTTTGGTCTGCAACACAATGTAAGGCTAGCCAGTACATGCTCTGCTCTGCTGTCTCCATGTTTAATGTCTCTATGACTATTCTTAGCTCATTTGCCTTGTTCTATGAAACCAGTCTCCCTTGAAGTGTAGAGTGGCTGTGTGTGCGTGTGTGTGTGTGTGTGTGTGTGTGTGTGTGTGTACATGTGTGAATATGAGTAGATGGCAGTAGACAAAGAGCCTCTGGGTCATGCTGTGATCCTGCAGCTCAACCAATTGTTTCAACTGGCTGACCATTAAACCTGAGGGAACTCCATGTCTCTGTCCTTATCCACTCTAAATACTGAGTTTGCATACTCATGCCAACATAACCAGAGTTTATGTGAGTGCTGCAGATCAAAACTGCTGATGAAATGAACCACCCTCAGTCCACTCCTACTAGCTTCTGCTGAATCTCGTGTGTGAATTGTTTTCTTATCTTTGGCTTCTATTTCTTTCTTCTACTTACAAGGCTGCAGAGGGAAGGGAGCTAGGAAAGGAAACCCTGGATAATTATTTTGACCAGCACTGCTGTTGGCGGGTACTGGTTTCCTCTTGCCACGGCAGCTGTTGAGAACCTCTTTTGCACATTTCCTTCTTCCTGACTCTTCTGCTGGCCAGTCTGAATATAGCCCCTTATTCAGGAAGGAGTCTAACTTGGCTGCCTCTTTGTCAGACAACCTCACATTCCTCCTGCACAGATGTCCTGCCCTCCAGCCAAGGACTTCATGAGCATTAACCATATGAAGGTGAACCCAGGCTAAACCTTTCTAACACAAAGTCCACATCTGGTTTTGAAGGGTCTAAGATATTTGGTCATCTCTCAGTGGGAGTATGGTCTTTCCTCCCAACAACCTTCTGTACTTTCTTGCCTGTTCAGGCCACCACTTAAAAATGTTTAAGACATTAAACATGTGTCTTCCAAACATCATGGGGAAACTCAGACTGAAGTTAGTCATTTCATTGTTAATATCACCATTTGGTGTTTGGGGCTGAGAAGCACTGGAGAACCAAGCACAGAACATTGTACATGTTAAGTGCACTATCTATAACTGAGACATAACCACAGATTTTGTATTTTTTGTTTTGAAACTATCCAAAATCCTTCTGGTTCAAAATGACTTACATGTATACTCCAGTCATTTCACTATGGGTGGTATCTACCAGTGACTGAGAAAACCTTTACGGGGTGTGTGGTCTGGGAAAGAGTTTTGCCTGGAGGAAAAACTGGTTGGTTCATTCTGAATACTAGTACATCACTCACCTACCACGTAATAGTCCATCTGATTGTGGAGTCCTCTATCCATTGGACTGTCAGTTCTGAAAACAAAGACTTTATCTAACTGTGGGACCAGTGAGCTGTGGGACAAGGAGCAGGTACAGAGCAAGAGTAAGGTTGAGGAGTGTCCAAAACCTTGAAATCTCATCCTGAGATCAGTGTAGCACTGTATGCCTGCATGTTTTGACACAGCCCTGTGCCCCTAAACCTTGTCTCATCAGAGGAAGTCAAGTATCCCATAGCAAGGTTAAACTTCCTTTCCCCTTATAAGATTATGTCTAGTAGCACCTGAAATTCCTCCTTATGCAAATGAGGCATCCCCAGAGACTAGGCCCCAGCCAATGATGTGCACTTACCTCTATAGCCCCTACTCAACCCACAAAGGTATAAATAGCTATTGTTTCCCAGCAATAACCTGAACCAGTTCTCTGAAGTTGTTCCCAGTAGTTATGTATTCTTTACCCATGCATTCACCTCACCACTGACCAAGATTCTGCCTGCATCTAGCAGCCTGGCTAAACTTATTTCCCTCTAGTAAACCCCAGGGAGAAGCAGACACAGGGTAGCATCTGACCATTTCTTTACCATTTTCAATAATATAGCATATCCATCAAGATAAGGGATATCATCTCCAAAAAAGCAAAAATACTCAAGATACTCTAAGCTGATAGTTTCCATAAGTGGATACATAGCGTCTTTTTGGCACTGGAAATTCATCAGGAGGGAGCACAATTATGGAGAAAAAGTGTATCATGAGGAAAGGTTGACAAAGTGATCTAACACTCTAGGGACAATAAATATGTGTTAACAAAATGCATAAATGAGTGAGTGGCCCAAATATTTGCTCACTGTAATTTTTCCTTTAGGTGATGATATTACATTTCTTGGGAGATGTGAAAAAGTCAGTTCACCCCAGATAGAACACCAATGAGAAGGAAGAACAGTGTATCTAACTTAGTGAACCAGTGAGTTTCTCAGAGTTACTCACAGAAGTATAGCTGAGGTGAGGTGTTACTTACAGGATTATAGGTGACTAATAGGCAGTTGGGGTATCAATAAATTCAACCCAGAATGGGTATCAGCACACAATAGCCAACACCCTGAGCTTCCCATACAACTTATAGTACTTGTAATGGAAATCAGTGTTATCTCCCCAAGCCATTGCTTACTCTTTTTATATCCTTGGAGAGAAGCCTGTGTAAGTCTTAGTTCCCTAAACACGATAAGTTCTGTTATATCCTTGTATTATGAATCTTTCTCTGATCAGAAAGCAACATTTCAATTTAGATGACATAGTTATACAACAATATTCTCCTGTAGTTTTTCATGAGGCTCTAACTCCTATATATACCTATGAGTTTGATGTATATTTTAGGAGTATTAATCAAAGACAGAATTTTATATATATATATATATATATATGTATATATATATATATATATATATATATATGGCTCATAACATTTGTTTTATGAGAATATAGTTATAGTTATATTTACAGGTAACTCTTCTAACCAGACAAGACTTCCAGTGTAGAACTGGGACAAAAACACAACCACAAAACCTTCTATCTAAAATAGGCACTGACTACAAGATGTGCTAGGGTAAAAATGGCACAGAAATTGTGGGAGTGGCCAACCAATAACTTTTCTAGTTTGAGACCCATGCCATGAGAAGGAGCCCACTTCTGACACTAGCTAGAGAGCCAGAAGCTGGAGGCAAAATCACCTAGAGTTCCATAATAGAACCAAACATGATTGGCAAAAATTACTCAATAAAATGATTCATAATAATAATAATAATAATAATAATAATAATAATAATCTGTTATACCCATAGATTGGTGCTTAGCCCAACAGTCATCAGAGAGTCTTCTCCCAGCAACTGATGGAAACACATGCATAGGCAAACATGAGGTGGAGCTTGCAAAACCTGAGGAAAAAGGATTGTACAAACCAGAAGCATCAAGGATAAAACAACAACAACAAAAAAATGCAAAAATGGCAAAAAATAAACCCCATAATCAACTAAATTGAGCCTATGGGAGCTTAGAGAGACTGAACAACCAACCAGGGAGCCTATGTAGGCTGATCAAGGCCCTCTGAACATATGTTCCAATTGTGCAGCTTGATTTTCAAGCAGGATTCCTAACAATGAGAGCATTTGTTGTCTCTGATTCTGTTGCCTGCCTTTGGAATCATTTTCCTCCTACTTGGTGGCTTCCTTGTAGCCTTAATAGGAGAGGAGGTACATAGCCTTACTGAAAATTGATATACCAAGCCCGCTTAATATTCATGGGAGACTTGCTCTTTGTTGAAGAGAAATTGGGAAGAATGGATAGGGTTAGGGACAGGACTGAAAGGATAGTAGAGAGGGGAAGCTGCAAATAAATTACAAACAAATAAATAAATAAATATGTTTACTTAAAAGGAGGGAAGAGGACAGGTAGTTAAATGTCATAGCAAGACATATTATTTCTCTCTGAGGGAGAAAGAATTCTTAAAACTTGCCACCCTCCCAATCCAGTGTGAGTAACCCCTGAAGGGAAGGACTGCCATACTTTAGTCATGGGTAGTCTGTAAGAAAATGACAACATACCATAATTCTCCAAGCCTCAGCCTAGCACTGAAGTTGAGAATTTCAAAGACTGTGGTGAGTGTAGAAGGTGGGCTTGAGATGATCCTGTAGAGTTCCCATGGATATTGGTATGACACAGACCATAATCTGACATTGTCTCTGGGCCCAAAGGTAGAACACACATAATGAAGACAGTTCTACTTCAAGGACTGTCTTAATCAGGGTTTCTATTCCTGAACAAACATCATGACCAAGAAGCAGCTGGGGAGGAAAGGGTTTATTCAGCTTACATTTCCACACTGCTATTCATCACCAAGGATGTCAGGAATGGAACTCAAGCAGGTCAGGAAGCAGGAGCTGATGTAGAAGCCATGGAGGGATGTTTCTTACTGGCTTGCTTCCCCTGGCTTGCTCAGGCTGCTCTCTTATAGAACCCAAGACTGCCAGCCCAGAAATGGTCCCACCCACAAGGGGCCTTTCCCCCTTGATCACTAATTGAGAAAATACCCCACAGCTAGATCTCATGGAGGTACTTCCCCAACTGAAGCTCCTTTCTCTGTAATAACTCCAGCTGTGTCAAGTTGACACAAAACTAGCCAGTACAATTGACCCCTTGCCAACTTGACACACAAATACATAACTAGTAAGCCTCAATCCTTAGTTCTTATTCAACCCCAAGATCTTAAATAACTTTAAAAGTCCCACAGTCTTTACATATTAAAAGTTCAATCCTTTTAAAATATCCAATATCTTTTAAAATTCAAAGTACTTTAAAATCCAAAGTTTCTTAACTGTGGACTTCACTAAAACCTTCCTTCAAGAGGGAAAAATATCAGGGCACAATCACAATCAAAAGCAAAAATCAATCTCCAACCATCCAATGTCTGGAATCCAACTCACGATCTTCTGAGATCCTACAAGGGCTTGGGTAACTTCTCTAGCCATGCCCTTTGTAGCACACACCTTGACTTCTAGGCTCCAGCTGCCTGTACTCCACTGATGCTGTTGTTCTTGGTGGTCATCTCATGGTACTGGCATCTCCAAAATGATGCTGTCTTCCACTGTAACTAGGCTTCAACAATAGCTTCTCACAGGCTCTCTTCATGGTGCCAAGCCTCAACTCCTTTGCATGACCCCTTCAGTCCTGGGCCATCAATTGCAACTGAGGCTGCACTTTCACCAATGAACTTCCATTGCCTCTTACAGTGCTTCTGTAGCCTCAGCTGCTCTGCATGACCCCTTCATGCTTTCAAAACCAGTATACCACCTGGGTAACTCTTACACATTACCAAGTCCAGCCACAGCACAAGGCTATCTCTGGAACACAGCCTCTGTGCTCTCAGAAAACACTTCCCAGAAGATGTCACCACAATGATGCTGGTCTCTTCTTAATCACCATTAATTTCTTAGCTCCAGCTAACCAGCATCAATAGTCCCAGTAATGCAAAAGTTTCACTTTAGTAGTTCTGTTATCTTGTTAATCACAGCTGATTCTTCAACTCCAGCTAACTAGAACCACAGCATCTTCCCAATCAAAATAGAAATGGCCCTGAAGAGAGTCTTTAATTTTCCCCTGAAATTTCACAAGCCAGACCCCCATCTTCTGCATTGTTCTCAACATTATCTTCCAAGCCCTCATACAACATCTGACAAAGCTCTTAACAACGAATGGATCTTCAAGCCCAAAGTTCCAAAGTCCTTCCACAGTCCTCCCCAAAACATGGTCAGGTTATCACAGGAATACCCCACTATGCTGGTACCAATTTGTCTTAGTCAGGGTTTCTATTCCTGCATAAACATCATGACCAAGAAGCAGCTGGGGAGGAAAGGGTTTATTCAGCTTACACTTCCACACTGCTCTTCATCACCAAGGAATTCAGAACTGGAACTCAAGCAGGTCAGGAAGCAGGAGCTGATGTAGAAGCCATGGAGGAATGTTCTTCACTGGCTTGCTTCCCCTGGCTTTATCAGGCTGCTCTCTTATAGAACCCAAGACTGCCAGCCCAGAGATGGTCCCACCCACAAGGGCCTTTCCCCCTTAAGCACCAATTGAGAAAATACCCCACAGCTAGATCTCATGGAGGTACTTGACCACTGAAGCTCCTTTCTCTGTGATAACTCCAGCTTTGCCAAGTTGACACAAAACTAGCCAGTACAGGGACCAATGAATCTATATTCAGTCTCAAGTAACTGAAAGAATGTCTGTATAGAAGGAAACATGATGATGACAAACTCAAGTGCCCCCTCTGAACCTTGACTCAGGACAACTATCATGTAACTAAAAGAGTTAATTAGGGAATTGTGATATTCTGCGTGTGGTTAACACTCTTGTTAAGGATATTATACTGTAAGGATAGTCAGCTGCTGCTAGATCAAGAAAGCTGTTCTCTGGAAGTGGTTATTGTAAATACTACAGCTATTTTATCCCTGACCCCTTAGAATATTTAATTAATGGACTGTCAAAAGTTGCCTTTCATTTGTGAAATCAGTAGCTTTAAGATAAAAAAAATCTCCAGGACTCAATGGGGATGACATTAGCTGAAATACCCGACAGAGGTAGAACCTGAAAAGACCACCTCCAGTAGGGGGATAGGGCCACCCACCCACAAAATTTTTAATCCAGAATTATCCCTGTCTAAAGAAAATGCAGGAACAGAAATGGAGCAGAGGCTGAAGGAAAGGCCATCCAGAGATTTCCTCGCTGTGTGATCCATTCCATGAGCAGACACTAACCCCAACCAAACCGCAACACTATTACGGATGCTAAGATGTGCTTGTAGACAGGAGCCTGGTATGGCTATCCTCTGAGAAGTTCTGCCAATACCTGACTAAGACAGATGCAGATACTCTAAGCCTAATATTGGATTGAGCCTGTACTGGCTAGTTTTGAGTGTCAACTTGACACGGCTGGGATTATCACAGAGAAAGGAACTTCAGTTGAGGAAATGCCTCCATGAGATCTAGCTGTGAGGCATTTTCTCAATTAGTGATCAAGGGCCCCTTGTGGGTAGGATCATCTCTGGGCTGGCAGTCTTGGGTTCTATAAGAGAGCAGGCTGAGCAAGCCAAGGAAAGCAAGCCAGTAAAGAACATCCCTCCATGGCCTCTGCATCAGCTTCTGCTTCCTGACCTGCTTGAGTTCCAGTCCTGACTTTCTTGGTGATGAACAGCTGCATGGAAGTGTAAGCCAAATAAACCCTTTCCTCCCCAACTTGCTTCTTGGTCATGATGTTTGTGCAGGAATAGAAACCCTGACTAAGACAGAGACCATGGACCAAATGGAAGAATTAGGGGAAAGACTGAAGGAACTGAAGGGGATTGCAATCCGATAAGAGGAACAACATTATCAACTAACTGGACCCCTCAGAGCTGCCAGGTACTAACCCACCAAATAGAGTATACATGGGCCAGTGTTTGGCTCCTGTTATGTATGTAGGAAGGACTGCCTTATCTGGCATCAGTGGAAGGGGAGGCGCGTGGTCCTGTGGAGGCTTAATGCCCCAGAGAAGGGGAATGAGACAGGACAGTATGGGTGGGTGTGGGAGCAAAGGGGAAAGGGATGGGGTCAGAGTTGTGGATGGAAGACGGGGACTGGGGATAACATATAAAATGTAAACAAATAAAATGATTATAAATGTTTTTTTTTTTTTAAAGATTTATTTTATTTATTATATGTAAGTACACTGTAGCTGTCTTCAGACACGCCAGAAGAGGGCACCAGATCTCGTTACGGATGGTTGTGAGCCACCATGTGGATGCTGGGATTTGAACTTATCACCTTCGGAAGAGCAGTCGGGTGCTCTTACCCGCTGAGCCATCTCACCAGCCCCGATTATAAATGTTTTAAAAAGTTAAAAAGAGCATGAAACATATTAGAAATATACATTCTCTGTGGATAGTCACTATATTATAGGAAATTATTTAAATAAACTGTTTCAGACTCATGTTCTTTCCTCTCTTGCTTACATTTTGATGACTGCCTAAACTGAAATCTATGCAAAAAAAAAAAAAAATTGAACAGATCTGGTTCAAGATTCTGTAGGTTAGATTGACCAGAGTTGCCAATGGAGTGATAGAAGCCAAGAGGATGTGCAAAGAAGTGAGTACACTAGAAACAGTTTTCCTAGGTCTTTTAGCTTTCTGCATGTTTGCAAACACAAGCAATATCAGTCTTTGTTCTGAACAATGTTCAGAGGGTCATCAAGCTGTGAACCGCAGTGGGAGATAGTGATAGAGCCCTCCCCTTGAGCAAGTGGCTGGTTTTTCTGTTGCAGACATTGACAAGCAATGCCCAGTAGGGACAATTAATCTGTGGCTTTTTCATTAAATGTAGTGTTGTGAATTTCATATATGAATACTGTATTTACATGATGTCAACCCTCTCTCTTTACCCTCTAACTCCTTCTGTACCCCCATTCACTCTCAAATTCCTAACCTCTGCTTTAATTATATCCATGTATATACATATGTATATATGTAAATTATAAATATATATGATTATATATATATATATATATATATATATATATATATATATATATATATATATGAGTTTATTTAGTGCTACTCATATGCATATTTGAAGTTAGACTTAAGCACTTGGGATTGAAAAACCTGTCAGAGGTTCCATCTCCAGATTTGATCTGAGAGTTTGTTTTTTTTTAACACAAGAGTTAAATTTTGCTCTGTGTAATAAAGCTATCAGGTCAATTTGTTATACTTTAGAATTTTGTAAGCCCCTCATAATGGGAATGCAATTTCAAAATGTGATTCCACTACCTGTAGGCTTAAAATAAAGAGAGTTGAAAAGTATGACTTGCTAAAGGTGTTATTAATGGCTCAAAATTTCATTATGCAAATTCCAAGATAAAAAATAAAATGTGGGGTTTCCATTTACCCTATGACTAACACCAAGATAGTTGGAGAATCTAATAACTGAATCCCATGGTGAAGAAAGGTGGGAATAAACACAGTTTAGAAAGGTTTTGATAAAATCTGTAGCCTTCCAGGAAACGCAAAATGAATTCAAGCATGTGGTCGATATTAATTTTCACTATAAAATATGTTGAATTCAAATGGCTATTCATTTATAACATTTAAAGTAGAATAGTATGTTGGCAGTATGTATGCCTAGTCTATTGTTAGAGAATGAGAGTCTAGAGAATTTCTATGATAAAAACTTTGATTACAAGCCACACATGGTGACTTATGCCCATAATCCCAGAGCTTGATAAGCTAATATAGGAGGATCAAATAGACTCAAGGCCAATTAGGGGTGTAAGGTGAAACCCCATCTCAAAAACCAACTAACCAAACCGTATGAGTGTGCATGTGTGTGTGTGTGTGTGTGTGTGTGTGTGTGTGTGTTAGCATGTGGAGAAAACTCTGGCCTTTGAGAGACTCAGAGATGGCTGCCTTACTTAACAATATTCATATTAGGGGTAACTGATTAGTTACTACTATTGCCTGCCTCTTGAGACCCCCCACACCTCACTTGATGTGTGCCTTTCAGCTAGGAAACTGTGAGCTCTAGCCTGGTCTTGCAGCTGAGAAAACGCTGCACATTAGAAATTTAGCATTATTCCTTCCTAACTTATTAAGTTGTAAACATAATTTATACATTCTGGGTGGGCAGATCATACCAGACCTGCATTTTGAAGCCAAGGCCTTTTCTGCAGGTCTGTGTGAGGCCTGCACAGCACCACAGGTGGCTGATTGCATGAACTCCATGGAGAACCATTCAGAGTACTGGATGATGACTCCAAAATTTCTTCATACTGTTCTCCCCCCCCCCCCCGTCTTCCTCCTTGCATTTCCTTTCCATTGTGGGATAGAGATGCTCCTGAATGTGCAATGTCTTCATTGTATACTTCTACTAACTACACAAACCAGCATGCAACGTCAGACAAATTGCAAGTCTGGTTGATTGACAGCCTTGCCTTCCAATAAAGTTTTATAAATAGTATGCATACAACTCCTGAATCAAGAAGTGTCTTTGGAATGGACCTTCCTGTTCTTCACAAAGCAGGAAATCAAAGTACACAAAGAAGACCACCAGTGGGGTGGAAATTCTTTTCCTATTAAGTGTGGGTAAAATTTCTTTTGGGAGGGCCCATGAGGGTTTGTTTCTTTTGTTTATTTGTTTTTCTGCTGTGTCTCAATGACTGCTCAATGGGGTTCAGCACCCTCTCATCAAGTGTCACAATGGGCATCTCTTTTGCCTGTTTCATACCTAGAAAAGAGCTTCTGCTGAGGCTACTCTGGCCATTAAGCTACATATTAGGTGGTTTTTTGAACAGGCTGAACACTGATCTAGATGCATCTTCCAAAGGATTTTGTATTGTTTCAAGAAATTTTTTTCTAAAGTATAGAATGTTGTAAACTATTTCCAGGCATGCCAGACTGTGAACTCTAGGGAGATGTGGTCTGGGATTGAGAAGGCTTATTAGTTTCTCAACTTTGCTTTTGTATACCAGATGGAACCACTTAAATGAAGTCATAATTTTATGTGCATGGACCAGAGGCCTTGACAGAAAGAACTACAAGCAATCCCATTCCCATATATGTATCTTTATATAAATGAATATACATCATACACATATAAGCACATACACACATATACATGTATATATTTTACCTCCAATAAATAAAAAAATACTCAATATTATCATTTTTATATAATACTGATTTTTTCAAAGTATATATGCACATATAGGTTAATATGCAGATATATATATGTATAAATACACACACAGATTATATATATATATATATATATATATATATATATATATATATATATACATATATTCCAGTTATTTATACAATAATTAAAACTTATTATTCCCACTTTAAAAGTAAAATGTAGACAAGAAAATAATTCTTCTGAGATTATACTTAGCTCATAATAGAGTCAAAATTAAAGTCTACAATTCCAAAGTTCTTATTTTGGTGCTCAGTGCTTCATACTTAGAGTATAATGCTTCTCAAAGAGTCCTTAACAGTTTTTTTTTTTACTATGCACAGGATCATTGCTAAAAGATAACATAGAAAATTAGATGCTATCCTGATCTATTGAATCCACTTGTCCTTTAAAATAATATGGGTGACAAGGCCAGTCTGGTAACACACTGTGCATAGTATTTTAATTTTAAACAAATGGAGGTTATTAGGAGAAACCCTACATCAGTTCACTGAATCATCCTCTGACACAAAGGTAAACCAGAGAAAAGATATCTTTCTGCACCCTGAGAGACACAGAATGTGAAAAACCAAATGTCTAAGGAGAAGACCTATTGTATTAATAAATTATGTGTCAGAGGGTCTCTCATTCTTGCTGCTCTCAGGAAGGCAACTATAGGCCTGGTCCTGTGACCAAATGTGACACAAACCCTGCCAGATGTATGATTCTAAGTTCACTTTCAATCTAGATTACAGAAAAATCATTTTTCAAGGGGAAGGATCAGTACCATTTGATCCTTCCATAAGGCTTTAAAAGCAATCGATATATGAGTCATTGAAATAACAGCTACCGTTGGATTTTTGTTCTTCACTGAAAAGTACAGTTAATTGCTGTTGATACCAAAGTCGGTTATTTCCACGTTTCCTTGTCAGGAAGGAGAAATGCTGCTGTTAATATCCACTGAGTTGAGCTTCTCAAGCCTCACAGCAGGATCTGGTCCAAGTTGTTAGCAGAGTAGAGGCAAATAACAAGTCTGTTGTGCCACAGGCAAATGAGCTAAGACTACAAACAAACCTTTTCTCCTGTCATGTAAACGTCTGCTAGCCTTATCACAGTGTTGAGAAATTTCATTTCTCAGCCTCCTATTTTATCTCTAACATGTTCCCTTTACCCCAAAACTGTATTTAAAAACTGGGTTCATCCTGGGCTGTCTTTTGCCAGATTTATCACATCAGTCTTCCTGAACTCTGTCATCTTTCCTCTTTAGTCTAGTCAATCAAAAGCCCTTCCACAAAATCACACCTATTCAAAGATTAGATTTTTTTTTTGTCATCAAAAACCTTAGGAATAAAAACCACCTTATTTTGAAATATGAGCTAGATGAATAATAATAAATATTTAAAAGAAGTGCAATTTAGTACAACATGAACATGAATGAGTATTTTTCTGCCATTTATCATAGTTTGTAGTCAAAATATCTATCAACACAAAATTATGCATTGACTAAATATATGCCTGCTAACCTCTAGGCAAAAACTAGAGCCAATTTAATCAAATTGCCTGTTATTTTTTTAAAAAAATGACTATTGAAATGTAACTTTTTCCTTTGGTTACAATGTGTGTTGTCTTGGCGAATTCACCAGTTCTAACCTTGACTCCAGGAACTGTGTCATATTTGCAGATACTCTGTAGCAAGACTCTTTTCAAGAATATTCACAGGATGCTAAGTAAATTCTTGCTTCACTTAGGAAAGCAGGAATCCTTGAGTCCAGTGCAGAGAGGTTTGTGCTTCAAGCCAGAGAAAAGTATTCTGCCCAAGGTCGTGGATGCCTACTGGATGCTGAAGTCCTTAGCAAAACAATCTCAAACATTTTTTTGTGGTTTCTATTGTCCTATGCTTTTCTGAATTATTCAAGAGAAGGTCAGTGTCAATCAGCTGAGAAGAGCTTATGGTCTGGCAGTCAGCTATTGGAAGTCTTTTGTCTAATCCAGGAACTAGCTGTCAGATTATATGTGGAATGTGGATAAGTTGCTTCTATAAAAGAAATTTCTATTTAATGGAAAACACACTTTGCTAAAATTTTCATAAAGGGAAAAATACTATAATATTTTTAACATCCTGTACAAAGACTTTAACCATTGCACATGATAGTACTGACAAATATGAGAAGTTGTGCAATTATAAATTCAGTTGGAAAATGGACACCTGTATTAGTTATGGTTTCTATTGCTGTGACAAAACACCATGACCAAGGCAATTTGTAAAAGGAAGTATTTAATTAAGCTTATCATTTCATATGGTAGATGCTATAAGGTGGAACAAGGGCATGCTGACAGGAACAGCTGAGAACTCAGTCCTTAATCACAAGTAAGAAACAATGAGAGTACTCTAGAAATGGGTTATATCCTACCCCTAGTGACACACCTCTTCCAACATAGTGACATCTCATCATCTTTCACAGGCAGTTTTACTGCTGTGAACCAAGTGTGCAAGTATGGGCATATGAGAACTATTCTTATCCAAATCACCACAACACCCACAGACATCTCAGCTTCATTTCTAGAGTTTGTAAAGGGCACAATGCTTTCTGAATGCAACTAAGTGATTCCTCTCCAGATAAGATTAGTCTGGTTTAGGTAGGTATGTTCCAAATACCAAGATAGCTACCTTAATAGTAGGAAACCAAGAGAGATTATACACAAAGAGGAGAAAGTATGGTGAAGGAAGAAGCAGACACCAGACAAATTCAGTCAAAGGATGTCTAGGAATCTAGCGCCCCTTTGCAACATGGAGTATGGAATGAAGGTTTCTCAAGAGTCTCTCAAATAAAATGATTTTGAACCAGTGAACTCCAAAATTCCTGAGAAGAAATTTCTGTTCCTTTAAATAACAAATCTGTAATAATTTTTTAAAGTAATGTAGCAAGCTAATATAGATTTTATGTGTGAAATGAATTTGCAAGATTCTCTTTATTACAAATGAGATTATGGACACTTGTTACTAGCATACAATGTAAAACTACCTACATCACAAAATGAGCTAGTCAAAGTAAGAACATTATATGCATATTGGAAATTTTCAGGAACTAAAAATATCTAGGAAAAATATAGGAAAAAATTCATTAGTATCATAAAATTCTCAAGATAGGATATCTTTATAAAGAAAGACTTAGTTCAAAGTTTTGAAAGCTGAATGTCCAAAAAGCATAGTGCTGCATAGAGCATAGCAGGTGTCCTCTTGGTAGAAATATGTGCAAGACCAGAAAACCACATCTCAAAATGTGAAACAGACAGACTAAAATACTCCTTCCAGGAAAAGCCCCTATGAAGGAAAAAGGACCTCCTTCTAGACCATCCATGAAAGGCAATCCACCTCTCACATCACCCACCAAGGAAAGAGCTTTTAATTATGATGCTTTGAAGATGACTTAAGTCATATTTTAATAGGAAAGCACAATGTCAAAATGAATGGAGACATTCCAAAGCATGGATTTTAAAGGGAGAAGTTAGATGTTGGATCATTTCTCTAATTCCCCTGATGGGTCCTTCCAAATCTTTTTACTTGAGGCATCAAGAGAGGTGGCTTAATTTGGTTCTGCTTTTCAGAGCACATGAAATGTCTGGGTTTGGGGTTGTTTTTTTTTTTTTTTTTTTTTTTTTTTTTTTTAAAAAGTGACATTTCATTTAGACAACACAAAAACGTGGATTGTACATGGATTTCATGTAAGTGCTGCTATATTTAGGAGTTAAAGACTATGAGAAAGAAGGAAGGAAAGAGGGAGGCGGGAGGAGGAGAGAAGGAAGGGGAGACAGGGTATATCAGCAATCATATACTAAGAGGCCATTTTCTAACAAACATCTTCTCAGGGCTTGCTATAGGCAATTTGAGATCAGATGGGTGTTTTCACTGTTTCTCCTTATTTTACTTTGACCACACCAACAGATATAAATCTGTTCAAAAACACAGATTCTGTATTCTAGTTTCTTCTTTAGGTCATATGTTATTTTCTTTTATAATACATATTTCACATCAACACTGAAGAATTAATATGCTAGACATCTGTACCAAGTATCTCAATTTATCCCTGCAATATCCATTTCCTCTTATTAATTAGATCCAAATTTTTCAGTTGAGCACATCACAACTTAGAATAAAGACTATGTTTTCCAGACTTCTTTACAGCTAGATGTAGCCACATAAGATGAATGAACATCTTTCTAAATGGAGAAAAGAGATACTTCCTTTTCTGTTTCTTTACTGTGAGCAAAGACATTATGATTGAATTCCCAAAAGCCATCCTGGAGTAGAAATACAAGCTGACTTTAACATACAAACTATAATAAGTTTGGGTCTTTGATGCTGTGATGTAACATGGCATATAAACCAACACCTTAGCATAGTGTCTGATCCATGGAAGTGCTCATTAGATTCTATTCCAACCAGCTTATTTAATAGCTAAAACTACAGATTCATCAATTGTAAGTATTTTATCTCTTTCAGGCTTTGCAAACATCTGATAAGGTAGGCATTACTATCATACATTCATTACATAAAAAGAAAGAAAAATTATGAGCAACAAATTACCCAAATCCACAGGACCAGAAATTGATGTATGAGATATTCCTTCTCATTTTGATTCCCACTGAGCCTTCTTTCTACATTTTCCATTTTCCTATAAGGTCAATCACTAGGTTTTTGACATTGTTTTGTAGATTTTTTTACTTTGTAAGTATAGCAACTGAATGAAAAAGAGTTACACTGAATTAGGTATGTTGCCTTTTTTGATCAAAACCAAAAAGAAGCAACAATCAACTCCTTGCAGAAAAGGATATTTGGATGAGATTTCTGGTATTTCCTGCTCCTAATCATGAAGGAAATGTCATTTTCTTCCCCAACCCCCCAAAACTCTACACTGATGATTTCAGCACTTCTCTTCAGACTGTAAACAATAGTTAGTAGGCTCAGAAAGGTATGACAAAAGTATGGGTTTAAATGAAAAGAAAGAAAGAAAGAAAGAAAGAAAGAAAGAAAGAAAGAAAGAAAGAAAGAAAGAAATTGAGAATGAAAACAACTTCCTCACATTGCATGGAGAATGAATCTGCTTTTATATGCACACTTTGACCAATCTTCTACAAGAAGCCTTAACTTTTTCTGAAGATAACTTATTCCAAATACTTTCATCCTTGTGAACAAAACTTAATAATATTGAGGTATTACAAGGCAGTTCATAAGCTTCAGATTAATTAGCAGGCAAAAAAATCACAACTTATAATTTCAGTGTGTTTTTATTTTCAAATTGTGGACTGTGTGTAGAATAGTTAATATCAGGCTGAGCACAAAACTGGACAAAATAAAAACTAGAAAATAGTTTCCACCCAGTTATTTTATGATATTCTGAGGATAGAAACTGTTGACTTACATTTTGTCACTGAGGAAAAAGAATGCCTGATAGCAACAGATTAAATGGGGGAAGGATTTGTTTAGGTTCGTGGCTCAAGAGGTATAATTTGTCAAGGTGAGGCATTCATTCCATAGTTCCTGACATTGGAAACAGTAGCTAAAACTCTTTAGATCTCTGGAAACTCAAAATCCTAGAAGTGAGCCAGAACTAGATCCAGGCTATAGCCAGCAATGCTATCTTCCAGAGTAACCCACTTCTTCCAGTCAGTCTCTACCTTCTAGAAGTCCAACCCCTTCCCTAATAGCACCACCACCTAGACACCATGTATTCAAACACATAGCTTCCCAGGGGATTTCACATCCAAACCATAGCAGAAGTTCATTAAATCTGTAGTGTATGAGGTTGAAATCACAGCGGGCCTGTCAGTTATTGCTAAAATTAGGTTACGTTGCCTGAGAAACACTAACTCAAAACATTGATGTTTAAAATAATGGACATTTATTAGCTATGAGTCCATGTTGTAGGCTGCTTGCAGAGTTCTGGTAACCTAGGGTATATTTTATTTAGCTTGGCTAAGACTCGTATGTCTGTAATCAATGGCAGATTGACTGGCCTGACTGGTCACACTTCTCTATGTGACCTTTTGGCCTCCATCAGACAGGCTAGAGCTTGGTCACTCATGGCCTCCTGGTTCTGAGGGAAGTTAAAGAAAAATCCCCATTACCAACTCTTTGCACACATCTCTGTCTTTCATTTTCTTGTTCTATTTATTAAAATGAGTTTCATGGGCAAACCTAGAATCAGAAAAACAAGGACTTGCAATTTACAAGGGTGGAGGTAAGAAGAGAACGCTCATAGTCAATACTACTTAATACTCATGATAAATAAGATTTTAAAATGATATGTGTAGGTAACTAATAATATAAGAAATCTCACAAGCATTTTTCTCTCAATTTTCTAAAGAGACAAAACTGGTAGAATTAATATACATATATATGTAATATATATTAATATACATATATTAATATATATATTTGTTATCACATATGTGTGTGTGTGATTTATGAGACTGACTTGCTGTCTGTAGGCCAGGTTGCCCAGTGATGGCTGTATTACATTAGTGAGGCTAAAACTCTGTAGTTGAGATCATGAGATTGGACTTCTCAGCAGTTCCATTCTGGGTGCTGAGGCGAATTGCTGGAGAGCTGCTGATCTTCAGTCTTCATTGAAATGAAAACAAAATTGATTCTAATATTGGTGAATGAATTGTGTAACAACAGGATAGATGAACTTGTCTTTATGAGTGGGGACAAGCAGGCAAGAAATGTTTCCTTCTTTCATGTCCTTTCCTGGGTTTGCCACTAGGAAGCTCAGTTTACATTAAATGTGCATCTTTCTGTTTGTGATCAAGAAAATCTTTCACTACAGTGCCCTTAGTGGCTTTTGTTTTAGGTCACTTGTGATGCAGTCAACCACCATGATTAGCCATTACACAGGGTAAATGCATAATGCTGCACTGCATTCAGAGTAGCTCTGGGTGGGCAGAGAATGAGCTCTGCTGCCATCAGAACACTGGAGGACTCTCGGATGCTAACAAGCAGAGCATAAATGAACCATCAGAAGCAAAAAAATCAAAGGCAACTTAAATGGCTTTACGAAATGTGAGTCATAAACAGAAGTGATTTAGTTCTCCTAAGGCATTTCAGGCGTCTTTCTAGTGTATACTTATTCCTGGTACAATAAATAGCAAATGAATTTAAACACAAAATATGTCCACAGAAGTATAACATGAGTGATAGAAAGTTGGACATCTATTGTATACAAACCCATTATATGGTCTAAGGTTGTTCAGTCAGCACAGAGAAGATGTAAGATTTGAAAGTAGTCAGTGATAGTGTTTTATTTTAGAAAAATTTTAGAAGCAATCACCAAACTATGGCTATACTCTACTGTGTGGCTTTCAGGGGAGGAGTGAAGCAACTTGAATTATGATAGTAGAACAATAACCACTTACTGTACTCCAAGGGAACAGCCTTTCTGCCTGGGCATGAGCTTCTGCCTACCAGAAGGGGGATAGCAGAGGGGATGACACTAACAAAAGCTGAGCTTCCAGAGTTCACAGGAAAGGAGAACTATCTATGGGAAAACATCATGAAAAGCCAATCGGCATCCAGTCTAAAACATGGTAACTAATACTTGTCACAATCAGCCTATGAAAATGCCTGGTTTACAGATGCTTAAGATACAGGACAGCTAGATGCTACTCTAGAGAGAGGTCATTCAGTAATTGCTAAGGAAATTTAACAAAAGAATACACTCTAATTAGTGCTAAGGTTCATTAATTCTAACCAATGCACTATATCAACATAGAAAGCCAGTAATAAGTGAAAATGGACACAGAATATGAGGAAATCTGAAATAATGAGGAAATCTGCTAACTTCATAATGTTTCTGAGAATACATTATTTTTCTATTTTAAAAAGTTAAGAATAATTGGCATCAATTTGAAGTTTGACTGGGTTATATGTTTACTTTCATTTTCCTTAATGTCATTAAGCTATTTTTTCAAGAATCTTTTTTGCCCCTATAAAGTTAAATATAATTCCGTAAATAGCGAATTAAATAATTATTTCCTGCCACAACTGCCTCTTGTACATTGTTCATTTCTTCAGAAACACACCTAACTCTAACTTGATTGGATCACTAGAGAAACTGGTCACTGCCCTGTCAATAATGCTGCTGCAGACAGAAAGCAAATCCTTGCTGGTTTTCTGTTTCAGAAGCAAGAGTGGAGACCCATGTGCTCTGCATGTGGGTTTCATGGAAATGCAGAATTTTGACCTTCTACTATTTTGGAAATGTGGCTGACTGCTGAGAACTGTGGGAGACTCAGCAAGACAGAGGAATGTTAATGAAGTCTCTTCTCCTAAAAGCAGTTGCTCTTGTAGAAAGCAACCACAATTATTAATGATGAGAGACAGTAGAGAAATTTTGGCAATGTCAGCAGCTCTTCATCTTACAAACATCCCTTCTAATAATCCTCAGGAATGGACACTGATGCCAAAGTGAACATTGTAAGGTCCTTTCCTTTCCTTTCCTTTCCTTTCCTTTCCTTTCCTTTCCTTTCCTTTCCTTTCCTTTCCTTTCCTTTCCTTTCCTTTCCTTTCCTTTCCTTTTTCTTTTCATTTTCTCTTGACCATCCATGTCTCAGGAGAAAGCAAAGTTCCCCTGATGTGTGGACCTTGGGTTGCCCTTGTGACTATGTCTATGCTTGTAATGGCCTTAATAGATGGAAGCTTCATCTTACTCATGCAGATAATGCACACACCATAAGAATTGTTAGTTAACTCTGCTACATTCTTAAAATCCCACTCCTTAATCTCATTAAGAAATATAAATAGATCTGCATCCTTGTGAAACTCCTTCTTTCCTGTTCATGGGATTTACTCCATGTTAAGGACTCATGGTCAATCCAGGATGGATGTACTGAGAACAGGGAGGTTTTCCCTTGTAGCAGTGTAGATTTTTGGTGCTTGCAGGCACAAAGGAACATGGAAGAAACCAGAGTACATAGCCAAACAATTACCATGCAATTCCAAATGCACTTTAAAATCAATTTTCAAAATAGAAATATCAATTTATTGGAGTTTTTAATTGTATTTATTTTATTTGAGTATAAGGGGATTAACATCTGACTATTCTTAAGCTATGTAAAGGGATCCATCCCATAATCATCCACTAAACATAGACACTATAGCATATGCCAGCAAGATAGTGCTGAAAGGGCCCGGATATAGCTGTCTCGGGAGAAACTATACCAATGCCGGGCAAACATGTAGGTGGAAGCTCACAGTCAGCTAGTAGATGGAACACAGGGTTTCCAAGGAAGAAGGAGCTAGAGAAAGTACCCAAGGAGCTGAAGGGGTCTTCAACCCTATAGGTGGAAGAATAACCATGAACTAACTAGTACCACCTGAGCTCATGTCTCTAGCTGCATATATAGAAGAGGATGGCCTGGCTGGCCATCATTGGGAAGAGAGGCCCCTTGGTCATGCAGACTTTATATGCCCCAGTACAGGGGAACGCCAGGGCCAAGAAGTGGGAGCGGGTGGGTAGGGGAGCAGGGCCGGGAGGGGGGAGGGTATAGGGAACTTTCTGGATAACACTTGAAATGTAAATGAAGAAAATATCTAATAAAAGTTGGAAAAAAAAAAAGAATGTGATAGTTAGCTGGGCATGGTGGCACATGTCTTTAATCCCAGCACTCGAGAGGCAGAGGCAGGTGGATTTCTGAGTTTGAGGCCAGCCTGGTCTACAAAGTGAGTTCCAGGACAGCCAAGGCACACAGAGAAACCCTGTCTTGAAAAACAAACAAACAAACAAAAAACCCAACAACAACAACAAAAAAGAATGTGATAGTCATCATACCCAAAACCAAAATTTCCTAGCCCTCCTTCCAGTCCTGTAGTTCTTACATTCTTTCTAGCCTGTAATCTTGTGCTGTTCTCTTGGTCTTAAAAGGACAAAGTAGACATTTCACTGGGAACTGAACTCTTGATAGTTGTTCTTAAAAATATGGGCATCCATGGGTCTTTGCATTTACCACCATCAGCTTCTGTAAGAAGCTTGCCTGACCGCAGCGGAGCATGGCACTAGTCTATGCATATGAACGTAAGTATTTAGTGAATATTTTGACAACAGGTTTTTGAGCAAAACAGAAGCAGCAGGCTAATCCCTAGGACCTAAAACCTCCCCAGCCCCAGGCCTTTGAGGAAGACCACATTATCAGGATCCCTCCATTACAACAGGTCTCAGGTCCAATCAGTTACCTCATATCATGTCTCTCCTGAAACTGTGAACACACCTTGTTTGGCAGATGAGTACTGTAATAGCCTTGCTCCACAAACAGATAAGTCCATTGATGGCTTTTCTTCTCCAACTGTGTGCATAGACCTCCCAGCACTGGTTAAGCTAAGCCACCATGGAAAATACTTGCATCTCTCTTGCAGCTTGATTTCTATACATTGAACATCCAAAATATAAGGTATATTCAAATCCCAGCACCCGGGAGGCAGGTGGATTTCTGAGTTCAAGGCCAGCCTGGTCTACAAAGTGAGTTCAAGGACAGCCAAGATTACAACCCTGTCTCAAAAAAAAAAAAAAAAGGGGGTATATTCAACAATAGGATGTTATTAGATATTATTATCTAGTTCGGGGTGGCAATAAAAAATAATGACAACTTTTTCTGCCTTGTGGGCCTTGATGGTCATCCTGGCTAACAACTCGGAAAAATATCCACTCTGGGACCTGGCATTTTCATTGAATCAGTTCTGGGATTAGCATTATTAACTCGTGTAGAAAACTTTATTCAAACCTTTTAAAGAAAATTATATTGTAATTATCTTATAAAGTAGTATGTTTCCAAATGAGTTCTTAGTTTGGTTAATCATTCCACCACCCACTTTACTACCATGTCTATCTGCCCCTAAAATTTAAACCTTGCCACCTGCATCATTCTCTCTCTCTCTCTCTCTCTCTCTCTCTCTCTCTCTCTCTCTCTCTCTTTCTCTTTCCCCTCCCTCCCTCTCCTCTCTCTGATTTTGTATCACACATATACTACTTTTTTATACAAACATATACACATATGGTACTTTGTCTAATATAGTTGTAAATAAGTTCCATTCAATTACTAAACTCATGATAATTTTTTTATTATGAATGGATAGTGACTTTTCAGATATTCTTTTCTTTTTCAATCAGTGACTTATTTATCTTGTTTATAGATTAATTATAGAATTAAATGCTAACCTTATGGATAAACAACATTTTTACAATAGAATTGTATTCTATATGATAATAGATTTGATATATTTTTGAATCTAGCCCCCTAGAAACAGTAGTTTATTGCTTGCTTGCTTAAAAGGTATAGGGTAGATGTTAATTTCTGAAAATCACAAGCCTCATATAATGAGTTAGGAAGTATTTTTCTCTTTAATTTGTCTGAAAGAAAGTGGGACGTGTTTGAGGAATAAGAAGGGGAGGAAGTGTGAAAGGGGGTGTTGTATGGAAATAGAATTAGCATAATTCTTTCCACTGAGACAATGTGTAAATCAGCAGTGAACTCATCTTCATTTGGGATGGTTTTTTTTTTTAATTTTTTCCTCTTTATTAGATATTTTCTTCATTTACATTTTAAGTGTTATCCAGAAATTTCCCCATACCCTCTCCCATCCCCACCCTGCTCCCCTAACCACCCCCTCCCACATAATGGCCCAGGCGTTCCCCTGTACTGGGGCATATAAAGTCTGTATGACCAAGGGGCCTCTCCTCCCAATGATGGCCAACTAGGCCATCTTCTTCCATATATGCAGCTAGAGACATGAGCGCAGGGGGAACTAGTTAGTTCATGTTATTCTTCCACCTAGAGGGTTGAAGACCCCTTCAGCTCCTTGGGAACTTTCTCTAGCTCCTTCCTGGGGAGTCCTGTGTTCCAACTAATAGCTGACTGTGAACATCCACTTCCGTGTTTGCCAGGCACTGGTATAGCCTCCCAGGAGACAGCTATATCAGGGCCCTTTCAGCATTATCTTGCTGGCATATGCTATAGTGTTTATTTTTGGTGGTTGATTATGGGAAGGATCCCTGGCAGCTGCCGTCACTGGCTGGTCCATCCTTTTGATTCAGCTTCACACATGATCTCTGTAACTCCTTCAAAGTGTGCTTTGTTCTTAATTCTAGGAAAGGGCGAAGAGACCACATTTTGAACTAGGCTTCTGGGCTAGTATCCACATATCAGTGAGTACATGTTATGTGAGTTCTTTTGTGATTGGGTTACCTCACTCAGGATGACACCCTCCAGATCCATCCATTTGCCTAGGAATTTCATATATTCATTGTTTCTAATAGCTGAGTAGTACTCCATTGTGTAAATGTACCAATTTTTTTGTATCCATTCTTCTGTTGAGGGACATCTGGGTTCTTTCCAGCTTCTGGCTATTATGAATAAGGCTGCTATGAACATAGTGGAACATGTGTCCTTATTACCAGATGAAACCTCTTCTGGATATATGCCAAGTAGAGGTATTGCTGGATCTTCCGGTAGTACTATGTCCAATTTTCTGAGGAACCGCCAGACTGATTTCCAGAGTGGTTGAACAAGCTTGCAGTCCCACCAACAGTGGAGGAGTGTTCCCCTTTCTCCACATCCATGCCAGCATCTGCTGTCACCTGATTTTTTTGATCTTAGCCATTCTTACTGGTGTGAGGTGGAATCTCAGGGTTGTTTTGATTTGCATTTCCCTGATGATTAGGGAA
>LR753406.1:174562-216325 GCA_902729485.2 Mus minutoides
GCTTCTCAGCCATTCGGTATTCCTCAGTTGAGAATTCTTTGTTTAACTCTGTGCCCTACTTTTTAATGGGGATATTTGATTTTCTGGTGTCCACCTTCTTGAGTTCTTTATATATATTGGATATCAGTCCCCTATCAGATTTAGGATTGGTAAAGATCCTTTCCCAATCTGTTGGTGGCCCTTTTGTCTTGTTGACAGTTTCTTTTGCCTTACAGAAGCTTTGCAACTTTATGAGGTCCCATTTGTCAATTCTTGATCTTAGAGCACAAGCCATTGCTGTTCTATTCAGGA
The DNA here is from genome assembly GCA_902729485.2 of Mus minutoides. Taxonomy (NCBI): domain Eukaryota; kingdom Metazoa; phylum Chordata; class Mammalia; order Rodentia; family Muridae; genus Mus; species Mus minutoides. Next base: position 174,854 of record LR753406.1, read on the forward strand.
AATTTTCCCCAGTGCCCATATCTTTGAGGCTTTTCCCCACTTTCTCCTCTATAAGTTTCAGTGTCTCTGGTTTTATGTGGGATGGTTTTAATAAAAAGATTCTCAGTTTTAATTATTATAGTATATGTTTTTAAAGGCATTTGCTAATTTCAAGTAAATGTTCAAATTTCTTATCATGAAATATTTGGGGCATTTCTTTATACTTTTTGAAATATAATATATCCATAAGTAATCTCCTCTTTCACTCCTTACATTGACTTCCTTGGATCTGTGTCTGTTTAGATGTGGTCCAATGCTATGTACCTATTCATAAGATTAGATTTGTGTTTATTGACTAACACCTACTTTCCACTTTATATTTCAATGATTTCTGCTCGTCATCTCATTTTTAAATTGAAATCTATTTTATTTCCTTTTTCCTTGTAGTTTGGTGAGATGGACATTTTGGGCTCTCCATTGGTGGATGATTTTTCTTTTGTAACATAAGCATTACAAAAATGTAAACTTTCAGACTTTCTTTAAAATACTGATTTAACTTCCTTCCACACAAATGGACAATAATCTAGATTTACTTTCCAATACCTCAAAAGCTTTAAATTTCTCACATTATTTTAGTTTTTAGAAGTCTATTGTTTAATTTATTGAAATATTTTCTGGATGCTTGTATTGTATTTCCAGTTAAACTTTTCTAAGAGGAAACCTGTCCATGATGCTCATATTGAAAATGATCTAGGACATAAGAGAGAGATTTATGGTAGTTCTGCTTTGTGAATAAACTTTTATCATTAATACTTCTATTTAAAATATTTTTCTCCAGAGTTAAAACATGTTAATATAGTTGTTCATATCTCTCTCAGTTACTAATTTGTACAGAATTCCTATTCTCATCTTTTCTAGTCACTTATAACTTTGAAATAGAATTTCCTTCTTAAGTTTTGTGAGATGTGTAATAATGTGTGTACACATGTGTATGCATGTTTTTAATCCTGACCTCCAGTTCTTTATATTTAAAATATGGCCTCCCAAGATTTCCAGGGGTTTATTATAAATCCATATTCACACATGACACTGTCCATTGTAAACACGTGCTCAGCACATGTGATCCTGTTGAAACCCAATGGGTTTCAGTGGCAGTAAGTAAGTAAGTAAATAAATAATAAAATTTGAAATGGAATCGGCAGGGAATAGAGGGTTTAAAGGAGGTGGAGAGTGACTAGAGAAGGCAGGTCTTTATAGTAATCAGACTTCACTTTATACACACACACACACACACACACGATTGTCAAAGAACAAATTTAACACATTTTCTAATTGTCCAAAATGAATCTTTACAATTTTCTTGTTTCTTGACATTCTTGGCTCAACTATCCTATATGGAAATTATAAAGTGAGGAAAGTACTATATTTACATATTAACCATATAGAAACTTCATTTTTCTATATCTACCCAAGTTTCCATTCAATATCACATCTTCTATCTGAATAACTTATTTTATTCATACAGTAAGATCTCCTGGTGATAAATTTCTAATTTTTCTTTACCTGAGAATGTTTTCATTTCTTTTGCTTTCCCCTTAAAGGGATATTTTCTAGCTATGCAATTCTAGAGATTTAGTTTTGGTTTTGGTTTTGGATTTTTTCCTACCATTTTGAAAAATTGTCATCCTACTGTCTTCTGCCTTACACTGCTCCTTGTCAGATGTGAGACCAATTCTTTTATAGATTCTTACAGAGAGAGTACCTTCCACTTTCTGTGTTTCATGTATTTTCTAACTCTGGCTGCTTTTCAGGCTTTCTATTTTTATTCACCCCCAAAACATAGCAATTCAGTATATTCACCTATGAATGTGTGCAAGAGAATGCCTGTGCATTGGTGCTGTTTGCCTTTAGTTGATCTTCATGAACCTGTGGTTGAAACATTGCATTAAATCTAGAAATGTAGACAGGTTTCTGTTTGGTTGTTTGTTTGTTTTGTTTGTTTGTTTGTTTGTTTGTTTTTTCCAACTGTTCTGACCTCTCTGGAAAACATTGCAACTCTACCAGTTGTCAGCATTTAATGTTAACTGCAAGAGCACTATGGCTGTGTTTATATTAGTTTTAATATCTGGCCTTTAATTATGTAGTTTCTATGTACATACTTTGAATTCACTGGCGTTTCCCCTGTAGTGACTAATATACACTATACTCCATTCATTGACAATTATCCTCTCATTTCAACCTTGGATGATGTTTGCAAATTTCCTCAGAAGCTTAGACAGGAGCAACGGCTGCTAGATGGTCTATTTATTACTTCCATTTCTAGTCCTGTCATATTCTCTAAATCATTGCTCATAATTCTAATTACTGGAAATTGCTAGTTAGAAATTTTATCATACTATATTTCCAATCCTCTTTCCATTGGCTGATTTATCTCTTGTTATGTCTCACAGATTTCTCCTTTATGTATCAAGTAGTTATTAACTGGACACTTACCAGTATTTCTTAGCTTCATGAGTATCCAGCTTAAGCCTGTATCCTTAAACAACAGGGATTATGCTTTCAGTGAAGTTGGTATCTTTTCACATCAAACTATTCATTTCAACTCTTGATTTTAAGTTTTGTTACACAGAGTCAGTAATAGCTTTTACATAAATGAAAGTCATTCCTCTTTGTCACTCATAGCATTTGGAGGTCGTCTTTGAATACATTTAAATATACTCCACATTTTGGGATGGAGAGGTAACTCAGCAGTTACACCTAATTGTTTTATTTGTAGATCAGGGTTCAGTTCCAGCAACTGTGTGTAACAACAAAGCAGGAGATCCATTGCCACCTTTCCTGACATTCTATGTCACCAGGCACATATATGGTACACATACATACTTGCAGGCAAAACGCCTAAAATAAAATAAAGCAAATATTTCTAAAAGCAAAGTAAAGCAAACAACAACAGCAACAAATAACAAAGTAGAGAAGAGCTAGTTAAGGAAGGGGATTAAAGGGAGAAGAAGTAATAAAGAGCAGTAACAGGGTGAACATATCAAAATGCATCATGTACATGTATGAAGATGCCTTAATGATACTCACTGTAATGTATAATTAATATATACTATCAAAAGATTTAAAAAAACATAAATTGAATCTATTTGATCAAGAAACTCAAACACTTAGTTATGAGATACTGTGCATTCAAAAAGACTGATGTTTCAGAAGCCAATTAAAAATTGAATAAACAAAGTTTTGTTGCTCATAACTAAAATACACTAAAGTAGAAAACAACTCAATTTGCTGACAGACTCTTCCATTGAGATGGTTGTTTAAGAGGCAGAATTGTGTCAGAATGTACTAAGAATGGGTTTTGTTCCCTATTTCAGCATTTTACCCTGTGTAACATATTGCCTCTCCTGCTGTTGTTTGTAACCTTTTTACAGTTGGCATAAGCACGTACATTACATTCATTCTGATTAATAGGAGCATCCCGCTGTGCAGCTCTCTTTGCAGTAGCGTGCTTTAAGCAGTGTTGGTACTGCCCTGCGTTTGTAATGTATATTATTAAGTGTTACCTCTTTCCAGCACTTTGAGGCTCTATAATTACCAAAGGAGGCAACTGGATGATGTTTGCAAATTTCCTCAGAAGCTTAGACAGGAGCAACGGCTGCTAGATGGCAATAAGAAATTTTTGTGCCTGGGGATCCTGCTGAAAGAAATGGTAATTTCAGTTCAACATTTCTAACTTCCAAGGAACCCTGTGAACACAGACCTCTGGGTAACCATGGCCACACTCACTGTAAACAGACACAATTCCAATGCTGACAAATGAAACACAATTCTCTCAGAGCACTCTTTCCTGTAATATTGCCTTACATAAAACCTACTGCCTAATGTGTGCTGAGGCTTTTCCTCCCTTTGGCAATTCATTCTTTTTATAACTGAAGATAGTCTTCATGTTCACCCAGTTTTATAGTGCAAATTTGAATAAAAATCAATAAGGCATACTCTTTAAACTATCCCTTTATATACTTTATTCCCTATCTGTTAATATATTTCTTAATGGTCTGGCTTGTGTTTATAAGGCGTGAAAAGATTATTTTTAAGAAATAATTTTTAATGTGTCATAGTTGAAAAAAATTGTGAGCTTACTATGTTAATTTCATATATGCTTACAGCTTATCTTTATTCGGATCCATTTTAGTTGAACCTGTTAAAAAGAAGTCTGTCAAGATCTGAGAGTAAATAAGAGACCGATAACAAAGGAGGAAGCCTGGGTCATGTGGATAATACAGTCACAGAAGAGAGACACAGTACTGCAAGGAAAATATGCAGGTCCGACATCAAAGTCACCAGAATTGGAGAAGACCGTTCTAGCAAAGATCTCCAGTTTATTCAATTCTAAGTTCAGGTGCAGATGAGTAAAGTCGAAGTGATTAAATCTGGCTTTTCAGAGACTTGATGTACTAAGGTTGGGGATAGCTAGGGGTACCCCCAACTGCTCAGATGGGAAGGGGAGAGAGGATGGGAGAAGGACTGTGGGAAAGGATGACTGGGAGGGGGCAGTGAGTGGGATATAATGTGACTAAATATCATCATCATCAACAACAACAACAACAAAAAAAACCCAACAATAACAAGATTGAATGTCTAGGACAGGACTTGAATAATCTTGATATTCTCAGTTCAGGACTGCCTTGAAAAGACAAGAAAATAAAACATGAATACCATATGACCATTGCTGAAAAACAAACAAACAAACCATACAAACAGAAACAAAGATGCAGAGACAGCACAGGACCTCCTAGACTCAAAACTTCAACTCTGCTGCTATGGATTCTTCAGTACATTCAACCCAACACGTTTTTAAAAGCTGATAGTGTCTGGAATTACATGTTGGGCCCCTTTTGAAATAGAAGTACAAATTTAAAGCATGATGAGTCAGACCCTTGGGCAGACTTTGATCTTTCTCCACTACAGCACAATCTTCTCTGTGGCTGGCAAGGCACATCAGCGGCAGAGCTTGGAAAAGAAGATGACTTAAGAAGAAAAACATCATTCCCTGTCTCAGCATTTGAGGCTAAAATCTGTGTTGAATTCCCCCCACGCTCCTTGCCTGTAAATATAATGGCCTTTCTAACTAGAAAGCACTGCTTCAGGCAAGCTTCATGACAGATGATTATGTCCTACTGATAATATAACCATGGAATTCAGTTCCTTTTGGTTTGGTTTGGTTTGGTTTTTTTTTTTTTTTCTAATTCAGTAACTCCCTCTTTACTCTGAACCTACATGATAACAAAAGTAACCCAGTTCCTTTTCCTATCTTGGCCCAGACAAGTTGAGAGCCATACCATCGCTAACTCTGAGGTGAATGAACGCAAGGGATTTTTAAATATTGTTTTCATTAATATGGATCTGGAGTATAGCTATACTATCACAGTACCCTTTCCAAGGCTTCAAAGACTTGGACAAACTGTGATTGCAATGAAATAATAATCCTCACTACATTTTAGAAACAAATCCAGAAAGGTGTAAGCTTCCAACTAGTGCTGGCTGCTAAGGCCTTTATTATTCCTAGAGGTGATGGTGACTTCTAAACTCCTTCAAACAATATTATTTTCCTTTCTGATCTATGTCCATCTATATCAGCAGCCTGGAGACTCTGCACCTCAATAAGCAAATTTGAAATAGAAGATTTTCTTCTGTTCTTCAGTTCCTCCATTAACTCTGTCTTAAAGTGCATCTTGAATCTGAATGAGCTCTAGACAAACCTCACATACAACAAGCAGGGGGATTCAAACCAATGCGTTTATTATGCCTGCGAGTCACAGCTGAGGAGCAGAGTTGCCAAACCCAGCAGGGTTTACACAAACTGCTCGTGCTTTTCATAAGCCTTGATTGCAGCCAAGGTGCTGTTTGTGAGCTGAATTTCAATCCACTTGCCGAATGACCAAGATTAACTTTGCATCAGTTTGAGAGTTTATTAAGCTGATTTTATAAGCTCATTTTCTTCTGCAAATATGTAACACAAAGGTGGAGCATTGTTTCTAACTCACTGTCAATGAGGGGACAATGGCCTTGTTTCCATGAATCCTGAGCAGCTGGACTATGATCACATAGCCAGAACCAAAGTAACGCAACTCAATCCTTCTAAATATCGGGGAGTATAAAAAAATGCAATTCTGTCTACAAGGAGAATTATGTCCTTACATCTTTATCTTTCACAGATATAATCACTAAATTAACCACTAGTGGTAAAGACCTTTAGGAAAATCAGGAGTTTCCCCTATAATGCTATAATGCTATAATTCTATAATGCAGCATGGTTGAAAATAGAGTCCAGAGCCCAGAAACACTGAAGCACAAAGACAGTGTAATGTTAAGCACAGTAACAGCATTTCCACCTAATTCAGTGTTCTCCCCAAGGAACTCATTACTATAAGGCCAAGATAAAAGTTTTGTAAAAGCCATTTCATGTCAGTCATAGAGATGGCATTCTCTCAAACCAGAAACCATCAATATCTATTTATATTTTATAATGGAAAAGGAAAAGATTAAGATTTACAAAAAAAAAAAGCATAAAGAATGTTTTCAGTGAAATTTTTCCTTTGGTGTTTGGGTCAGATTCAGGTAGGAACCTTTGCCATGTAATCTTACTCTCCTCTTTGTCAGGCTAAGAGGGTAGGGAGAGTTGACCAAGGCAACTGGTTCTAGGAAGTAGGAACTCCTCTGAGAAGATGTTTGCAGGTGTTCAGATGGCCAAGCTTGTGAAATATGGGCAGCCTGCAAAAGAGCTTCCCTGTGCAGCCACTAAGATCTGACTTAGAAAACAGAAGAAACATACCAATGTCAACACCAAATCTCAGATGTGTAACCACAGATGTATTTGACCAGCATATAGTGTCATATAAGCCAAGGCCAAGGAAAAATGAAGTTCTGTTAGTCATTTATCAGTAAAGAAATAACTCAGTTCTGATGGATTGCACATCTCCTGTTTCATTCATAGAGTGCTGATTTCCAGTATATAGCTGATGGTTAAGTAACTGGGTTTGGTCATATGAAGCCACGCAAAGGTGGAAGGAGGGAACTGACTCCACAAAGTTTTCCTCTGACCTCCACACACTCACTGTGTCATTCATGTACCTACATTCACATTTATGCAACACACACACACACACACACACACACACACACAGAGAGAGAGAGAGAGAGAGAGAGAGAGAGAGAGAGAGAGAGAGAAAGGGGAGGTTTAAAAAATTAAATACATTCATAGTGTTAATATTTAATTTTATAATTTGTTGTAATGATACTTAAGGACACCTAGACTTAAAAATCTAATTCTAGGATCCACCTAGAAAATATCATCTAACATAAAGATTCATTTTCCAGGATTATTTTAGTCAAAGGAATCCTAGTATCTAACCTCATGAACAATTTTATTAGAAAATCTAAATGATGTGATTGAAATATTTAATAGCATATTTAAGTTAAATAAGTTTAAGTCATTATACTACTTAATAAATTAAAACAAAATTGTTTTAGAATACTGTCTCTGTGACCATGGAGTCAGAAAGATTTAAAAACATCAAAAACAGGCTAACCTCAATGGCACACACTTGTAATCCTGGCAATCAGGAGGGAGAGACAGGAGTATCACAAGTTCAAAACTAGCCTGAGCCACATGGCAAGATCCTGCTGCCATAAAAGTAAATGCTGAAAATTCAGTGTATCTCAGTGGACATTCTAAGCTGTAGATAAAACATATGTATATGTATATGTGTATGTATGCGTATGCGTATGCGTATGTGTATATGTATGTGTATGTGTATGTGTATATGTATGTGTATGTGTATATGATGTATATGCATATACATATACATATGTATATGTACATGTACATACATACATAATGTGTGTGTGTGTGTGTATCTGGCTTGTGGTGGCACACAATTTTATGTAAATGAATGCTCTCTAGAAAGATTTCCTACTCACTCAGAATATATTCCAAACTGTTCTAGGCACTAAGAGTAGAAAAATATAAAAGAGATGTTTCTAGCAATCTTCTTCTGAGACTGCCACATAGGTAACTATGTTATAATGCCATAAATAGCACAACCTTATCATATGACAAATTAATCTGGCCCTGGAAGTACTTCTGTCTGGACACCTGTCTCAGCTTATCACATGATCCAGTTCCATTAATCATGCACCTCTGCTTAGATTTTCCTCCTCTAAGAAGCAGTTTATTTTTCTCCTATCACTCCTCATTGTGAGAGCTCTACTGTTACTTGCTGATTTGGCCATTCATCACATACTGTATACTAAAGCACACAGAAACCTGGCATATCCAAGGCACTAGAAAAAAACTTTGAAGTAATGCAACTGATGAGCATAGAAACTGTAATAATGGCTTAAAAGGAGCTCTACTTTTTTTTTTAGATATTTTCTTCATTTACATTTCAAATGCTGTCCCAAAAGTGCCCTATACCCTCCCACCACCCTGCTCCCTAACCCAGCCACTCCCATTTCCTGCTACTAGCATTGCCCAATACTGGGGCTTAGAGTCTTCACAAGACCAAGGACCTCTCCTCCCATTGATGGCCTACTAGGCCAACCTCTGCTATATATGCAACTAGAGACACAAGCTGGGCGTACTGGTTAGTTCATATTGTTGTTCCTCCTATAGGGTTGCAGACCCCTTTAGCTCCTGGGCTACTTTCTCTAGCTCCTTCATCAGGGGCCCTGTGTTCCTTCCAATAGATGACTGTGAGCATCCACTTCAGTATTTGCCAGGCACTGGCATAGCCTCACAATAGATAGCTATATCAGGGTCCTGTCAGCAAAATCTTGCTGGCATATGCAATAGTGTCTGGGTTTGATGGTTGTTTATGGGATGGATTCCTCAGGGTGGGGCAGTCTCTGGATGGTCCTTCCTTCCATCTCAACTCCAAACTTTGTTTCTGTAACTCCTTCCATGGGTATTTTGTTTCACCTTCTAAGAAGGAACTAAGTATCCACACTTTGGTCTTCCCTCTTCTTGAGTTTCATGTGTTTTGCAAATTGTATTTCGGGTATTCTAAGTTTCTGAGCTAATATCCACTTATCAGTGAGCACATATCATGTGTGTTCTTTTGTGATTGGGTTATCTCAGTCAGGATGATATCCTCCAGATAAATCCATTTGCCTAAGAATTTCATAAATTCATTGTTTTCAGTAACTGCGTAGTACTCCTTTGTGTAAATGTACCACATTTTCTGTATCCATTCCTCTCTTGAGGGACATCTAGGTTCTTTCCAGCTTTTGGCTATTATAAATAAGGCTGCTATGGACATAGTGGAGCATGTATCCTTATTACAAGTTGGAACATGTTCTGGGTATATGCCCAGGAGATGTATTACTGGATCTTCCAGTGGTACTGTGTCCAATTTTCTGAGGAACCACCAGACTGATTTCCAGAGTGGCTTGCAATCCCACCAACAATGGAGGAGTGTTCCTCTTTAGGACCTCTACTCTTAAACAAAACACAAACAAACAAAAAACAAAACAAAACAAAATCCCTTATTTCTTTGTCAAAATTCCATCACTCTTACCAAGTCATAATAGCAAGGCTACACATGAAGACAGAATGGGGGATTTCATACAGAGTATTCAGGAAAGAAAGAAAGAAAGCTGTTGGTGGTTCCTGCTTGTGAAAGCCAAGGCTCCCTATGGCCATTGTCCAAGAAACCCAGTGTCTCACTCTCTGCTCTTTTTACTATCAGGAAGTCCTTTGCTGGATTTTCATATAATGTGGAGAGTTCCTTGTGTGGTTTGAAAGGAATTACTTAAATTATGAAGACTTCAGTTTAACACACTGCCACTGAACTTATTACATTTCCTTTTTATTACAGGGTGTTTTTGTCTTTTTCTTTTTGTTGAAGGACTTCATTTATAACTTTTCCAGATTTCAGCTCCATCCCTAAAAGCTAAGCTCTATAGTCATCAGAGCGTATTTTGCATGCTGATCATCCTGGTTATGCAGAAGCCTTGCTGATAGGAACAGATTACCTTGACATGACCTTAAGTGAGTCACTTTTCTTCTCTTGGCTCCATTCTGTCAGTGATCAAATTAAACCAGTTAACCTTCTCCAAGATGTGATCTTGAGGAGTTGATGTGAGAACTATGGGTAGGTAGCCCTGAAGAGAAAACTCAGTCTTATATGTGATAAATTACTGGTCACTCTTAGAGGGCAGTGTGATCAATCTTCCTCCTGCTTAACCTTATAATGAATTTAAATATCAGTAATTTACAAGTTCTGTTTTGAAAAGGAATGTTCTCAGAGAGTCACCAGTACTCTTGAGTTCGGTTATGTTATCACAGGGATTGGAGTAGAGGAGCAGTTAATCCTACTGAATGAGAGTAAAGACCATTACCCAAACTCTTTTACTCAAAATACACAAACTTTATTTTCAGTCAGACAAGGCTATTTCCCTAAAGTAGGGTCTGAGAAAATAGCATAAAAGATAGGAAAGGGTAGGGTTTACATTAGATCCAAGACTACAGTGTAAGGGAGTTTACAAGGGTTTTGTTGTTGGTGGTTTTTTGTTGTTATTGTTTTGTTTGTTTTTGCTTTTTTATTTTATTTTTTTCAGATCCCATCTTATTATCAGGGTGGACGTTAGGATATGGAGTATGAGCCATTTCAAATTTCAGAAAATAAGACATGGTCAACCCCACCCTCAGGAATGGTGGTAGAGGCACTTAGGCTGTTGGTTAATAGGAGTGTTTAGCTGGAGTCCCTCTGACCTGAGAGGTAGATCTGATTTTTGTGATTCCTTGACTCCTTGAAGCTTACATACATACTTTTAGTTCTTAGTTTAGAAAAGCGATAAAAGCTTTACATATATTAACATTACCATTGCTTATAATCTGTATGGAAATCATATTGTAGAAAAAGCAGCTATCAGGTGTTTTTAAACAACTGGAGTAGACTTGTGCCTTTAAGTCGCAGCTAAAGCTAAGGCTTTGGGTTAAAAAACACAAACTTTCCTTTCTTATTTTTCAAGAGGGTTGATTATGGGTTTGATAGAGATGTTTATAACACAATGAGAAGCATCTTTAAGTCCACATTTAGAAGACAACCAAAGGAAATTTAAAATCTCAAGCTTGTGACTGACCGTAGTAGTTAGTGCTGTAACAACTTCTTGGACCCTCATTGGTCAATGTTAAAACTTAGGACCTCTGACTTCCGAGTATAATAACAGTATAGAGTAACTTACATTTATACATCTTAGATCATCTCCTTAGACCTCATCATTTATGGAGGCTTTTATATCCTTAGATGTTTATAATTTGAAATATTTTACATTTTCATAATTTAGGTCAACAAAATTTTCTATCTGAGCTGGGCATGGCAGAGGCAGGCATATTTCTGAGTTCGAGGCCAGCCTGGTCTACAGAGTGAGTTCCAGGACAGCCAGGGATACACAGAGAAACCCTGTCTCGAAAAGAAACCAAACAAACAAACAAACAAACAAAAAAATTCTATATAATTATTTACCAATAGACACATAAGTGGTTAATTACTGAAAGGAGTCTGTACAAAGAAAATTCTTTTAAATAGTAAAAGTTACATCTGGAAATGGTTTATCTTTTAATATGAAGCCTGTTGGTAAGGCAAATCTGTCTGTGAGTTTTCCATTTTCATCACATGACCTAGCTCTAGGAAAGTAAGGCCTGATTCTTATATATGAAGTGTATTCACTGGGCAGCCATTTTTAAACGAATAAAGCTACAGTTAGCAGTCAACACCATCAGAGATCTGAGGAGAATAAATTATAGCAAGAAGTACAATCCACATGGTATATGTGTAGGGGGAGAGTCCTTAGTTGATTGATTAGGTAAAGACGGCAGAAGCTAATCACTGGGAAAAGATACACAGGCTGGTTTTCTGGGTCCCAGGAGGAAGAGGGGGGGATGAGATTGAGAAAAGTTCCTTTAGGCCAGGCTGTGGGGCAAAGAAGACAGACACCATATAGACCTGGAGGCTATTAGAATCAGTTGTAGCCTCCACCATCGGATGAATTCTAACATAGAATAGCTGATGAATTTAGGACTATAGATTCCACGCCCAGTGGCTGTGTTATCTGGCTGATTTTAAAATATTAAGGCTGTCTGGTGCTTTCCATCCAAGATAACTCAGGTGGACAGGAGACTGGGCATAGTCATGTGGAATATGAAAGGTAGCTCCAGACATTCTCAGGAGGGACAGTTGTTGAGCAGCTTAGCAAGTCAGCCATGGTAGCTGGGTGAAATGGCCATCGTGGCACTGGGCATGGAGGCGCACTCAGGAATACAGTGGGTGGCTGTTCTGTCTCCCTGGGGGCTGACTAGACAGCAGGCAAGCAACTGCTAATTCCAGAGCCAGAGCAACTATGCAGAGACTGGCTGTTACCTGGATGGCTTCTACCCTAGGTGCCAGTGGTAGTTTCATTCAGAGCAGAGGTCAGTCTTAAGTTGTCACACACCACAGTGCTGGCCTTGAGCTGCCAGATCCAGAAAGCCAAAGAGATTCTTCTGTGGAGAAGGAACTTGGGAAAATTGTCCTGCCTTGACTTAGGTCAACCCAACAGTATGCAGTTTGTGTAGGGTCTTGGCAGAAGGTAAGGTATGCTCAGTTTGCACAGTGATTAACTCGCCACAATCCAGGACAGCCCCCATTTGTCTTCTTTGGAGACCTTAGGGGTCATCTCTAGGATCTGGCACTTTTGTCTACTGTACGAATCTTTTTACATTAAACATTTTAAATATATTTATCAGATTGCTGAGATATTTTAAAGTCTACCTATTAAGTATACCTGATTTTAAATAAATTTTATTTGTTTTTAGTTATTTAATTTAGGTTTAACCACCTATATATAAATATATATACAAGGCTAAACAAAACTGATTCCTGTAAATAAATTACATTTGTACTCAGTATGATGACAAGTATAGTTCTGAACATGTTAAAGAATTTGATCATTTTTAACTTGCATGTTTTAGTCATTTTTAACATTTTACAACAAATTAGCAGCTTTTATAAGATTGGGTTCAAACCTAGTTCTAAATTGATTAGCATTTTATTTTAATATTAGCTCTTAGAAATATAGAGCTCATAGTGGGAGTTTTAGACTGAGCATGCTGTAGGTCTAGTAGAAGAATTTACCAAGAAACACAGTAGCCATTGAGTGCCACCTATACCCAGTAGTAAGAGCCAGTCCTTAGCTTTTGAATAGTTGGCTGCTAATAACCAGCACTTTTGCCTCGAAGTATCTGGGCCATATAATCCTGTAGAGCCAGCAACAGGCTTGTACATATTACCAAAGCCATTGTCTTTATTTTAGATGCCATCTTTACTCTAGAGTTCCATATGAGACCAGCATTTTTTCAAACATCATTTCCCTTTCAGTTTCTTTGTATTTTTGTCCTTTACTTAATCTTCCTATGTTTTGCTTTAGAGCCTGTTTTAGCCATTTTCCTCCAAACCCTTAGTTTAGAAGCTTGCACTTACAAGAACCCTTTAAGATATTCACTGGCTCTTCACGTGATAAAAAAAAAAAAAAAAAAAAAAAAAAAACCCACAATGTTTGTAAATTTCTAAAGCTATCTAGAGATCATTTCATGTACTATTCTGGTGATAACTGGCAGCAAAAGGGTTTTTGTTGTTGTTGTTTTGTTTGTTTTTGTTTGTTACAAAAACATAACAAAGAGGACTTAATCCCTGGGTCAGAGGAAGAAGCATGAGAGGCACAGTGAGAGACTTCAGTTGGCCTGGGTGCTCTGCCAAAAAGGAAACATCTTAAGTTTTGTGCTGATAATTATAGCCCTAACTGATTAGCTTTTTATCTAAACTAATACAGATTTTTGCCATCTTTATCTGCACAAAACCTTAGCCAGACCCTCTCTCATGACATTCAACCTCTGATGTTCCTTCTGTGTTATATTTTAATTAGAAGACCCAACTAGGGATGACAGTCCCTGCTAGTAACTGTCAAATTGGCATCAAAATCTGGCCAGAGAGACAAGCAGTGCCAAACCAGGAGGTAGCCTGGCCTGATTTCCTCCAAGAGGTAGTATTTTTTTGAAATCTCCACTCTTATTTACATTTGCTTTTGCTTTCGGCAGTGATTTTGTCTTGACATTTTTATATGGATTTTTTTTTTTTTTTTGATTAGTCCTCCACTTAAAGTGTAAAGTAAAATAGTCAAAATTATTAGAAGAACTTTTGCAGAGATCAAATGACAGCATCTCTTGTTAGATAAATACAGACTCAATTATTGTGAGGACATTTAAGGATAAACATTTTGGCTTAGGACATGACATTTGAGATAAAGTTGACATCCAGAAGGCCTATTATTTAGTTTTCTTTAAGAGAAAATATTATTGAATATAATAGAAAACAACAACAACAATTAAAAAAAACAATTAATATGTTACCTTGATTGAGGAATAAAAATCAAAGGCTTTTATTTCTATATTTTATTATATTTTATTTACATATTTAATTATTGTAATCTATTATACACTTTCAGTGTTGTTTTCCAATTTGAGGGGAAGGACTGTTTTGTTCTGCTGTCTGGTTTTTGTGTTTGTGTGTTTTGTTTTGTTTTGTCACAAAATCAGGTGTATCGTCTGTCACATGACAGTCAGGAAACCTTTAAAAGTGGGTGGGTAGGGGAGCAGGGCAGGGGATGGGGGAGGGTTTAGGGGACTTTCGGGATAACATTTGAAATGTAAATGAAGAAAATATCTAATAAAAATTGAAAAAATAAATAAATAAACATGCTTCGATCTAGAAAAGAGAGAGCTATAATTCAGTTCCAGAACCAGCTTTTTGATAAAGCAAAACAGCAAAAAACAATATTTTAACATTATCCATATCTAAAAACTAAATACAGTGAGCAGGGGAAGCAACATGAACACAGAGAAGGCTCAGAGACAGCAATTCTGAGCTCTGGTTATTAAATCAGGCAAACAGCCAAAGCAGCTGCACTGGTCAGTCCTCCCTGCTGGGACTGCCCTGTCCTCCCCTGCTGGGACTGCCCTGTCCTCCCCTGCTGGGACTGCCCTACCTCCCCTGCTGGGACTGCCCTGTCCTCCCCTGCTGGGACTGCCCTGTCCTCCCCTGTTGGGACTGCCCTGTCCTCCCTGCTGGGACTGCCCTGTCCTCCCCTGCTGGGACTGCCCTGTCCTCCCCTGCTGGGACTGCCCTGTCCTTCCCTGCTGGGACTGCCCTGTCCTCCCTGCTGGGACTGCCCTGTCCTCCCCTCTGGGACTGCCCTGTCCTCCCCAGTTTGGGGCCACTTTTTCCCCCTGCAGTATTGCAATCCTTGAGAGCTTTGCACTACTTACTTTCCTGCCTGATAGCCTGCAATTATTCAGAGGCTTATCCCAGCCAACAGCTAGCAGTGGATTCAGGAAGGGATAAGAAAAAAATTTTGAGTTGCTGAGGCAGGCAGCATCTGTGGCAGATGGCCGACAGCAGATTTTAAAAACTAGAAACAGAAAAAGAATAAAACAAAACAAAACAAACAAACAAACAAAAAACCCAAAAACCTAGTAAACAGAGAACATAAAATGTTCAAGGGACAGCTTCAGCAAAAATTGAACAAGTAAACGTAGAACTTAGAATGTTCATGTAATCAAAGAGATTGTTCAAAACCAAAACATGCAGTGACTACCTTCATCCATACATTTAAACATGCTTGGCAGATTTACCATCTCAGATCCCAGTATCCAAGAACCAGGTGGGCAGAGAGACTGCTTGCCTGTGCTAGTGGGCAAGAGACAGACAAACCAGAGAACAAAAGGGAGAGCACCAAGAACCCGGCACCAAAAACTCGGGTGGGTACCTCATCACATATCTCTCTGCCTGGCAGACAGGATTCTACCAGTGCCATATGTCATAAAAAGAGATGGCCTCTATAACCCACCAAATGGAGGCCTTTTCAGGTATGTGCTTACAAGTTTGTTTTTAGTGCAAAGTATGAAAGCATACCTCAGAGCCATGGAATAATTTCTTTCAAGGTATGAACTCTGTATTAGGGTTCTCTAGAGTCACAGAACTTACGGAGTAAAGGAATTTATTGATGACTTACAGTCTGCAGCCCAATTCCCAACAATGGTTCAGTAGTAGCTGTGAATGGAAGTCCAAGGATCTAGCAGTTACTCAGTCCCACATGGTGAACAGGCAAAGGAGCGAGTGCTAGTCTCCCTTCTTCCAGTGTCCTTATATGGTCTCCAGCAGAAGGTGTAACCCAGATTAAAGGTGTGTGCCATCACACCTGTAGTCCCAGGTGATCTTGAGCTCAGGGATCTCTGTCTTAATCTCACACCTTTAAAGGGTCTACTAGAACTCGAGCCTCTAGAGAGACAGAATTAGAAGACCTTAGGTATCGGCTATACGATAGTTCTGGAGGTATGGTTCTAGGTCTAGTCTCTGAAGATATAGGTTCGGAGGTCCAATCCCAGTGACCACTCGGAAGGTTTAGACCTAACATCGAGTAAGGTTTATTAGTCAAGTTGACAACCAGGGATAGCTACTACAAACCTCCTAAGGCGGCATCTTAGTTCTGGAGTCTAGGGAGGAAGTCCCAGATTCAGAATTTGAAGTCTTGATCTAATTGTTAATCCCATCAGAGGAAAGATTCTTTTAGTTGAATTAAGCAAACTTTCTTTTCTGTCTTATGGGCTACCTCCCTAAAGCAGGGCTTGAGAACACAGCTTCAAACACAGGAGAAAACAGAGTTTATATTAGCTCCCGAACTGGAAGGCTAGGGAGCTTTTTGGTTATATATGAACTTGGCAGGGTGTTTTAAAAGTATTTGGCAGAACATCTTATCAATGCAGAGGTCATGGTATAGGGCACGGAACGTGTCAAACTGAGAAAACGGGTCAAGACATGGTTAAATCCAAGTTTTACAGAAAACATAGATGAACCTATTTTGACCTTGTAATAAGGTAGCTTTTAATAGTAAGATGGAATCAGGCTGCTCCATCTTGTGTGTGTGTGTTTGTGTGTCTCTGTGTGTCTGTGTGTGTGTGTACATGTTTGCAAGTGTGTTGGGGAATGTAATTCACCAGGAAACCATAACAGATATGTATTCCACCTTATCTTCTTTCTTCTCAGTTTTCTAAAAACTTGAAATATATTAGAGGGCATATCTAGTTTCCTCCCATAGAGGATTTGTGCAGTAGTCAAGTGTGAATGTTTTTATTTTCCAAAAGACATGTTTTGGCAAATTAAAACTGTGGTGCCTATAGCCAAGCTCACGAGCAAAATGACACCAAATCATTGTGCACAGTAGTCTGAGCTTTAGCAACTGACAGACACATGGTTAGCACTTCACACTTAGTCAAACTTTCCATGTCTCCTCATATGTAGAGATGCTAATGACAATAATTATGTGATAAGCCTGTTATGGACAGAAAAATCACAAAAATATGTATAAAGTAGTTAACAGGGTGCTTGGTACCCAGTCAGTATTCCACAAGCCTTGGAAGAATAACTACTATTGCTGGGCAGCATTTGAAATTATCCACATCTGTGATGCTGAGAAAACCAGGACATAGACGACTAAATTAGCTTTTGCTATAGCCATGAAATTATAATCTTAGTCATATGAAAGTTAAAATTCAGCACACACACACACACACACACACACACACACACACACACACACATGGAATTTAGAGAGTCTAGATATTACTGACATTGTAGGCTTAATGTTTCATCATATTTTTCAACACCAAGGTAGTTAAAAATGTGGCATGCCATGCTTCTGAAACGATAGCATCTTCAACTGGAGAAACAAGTAGGATTTATTTCTACTGCATTCATATGATTGACAAGCACATATATCCTTTGACTTCATGTTCTTGGGGAGATCTGATTTTTGTGACTAATAGATACTGTTAAACTCTGCATCTTTTAACCCCAAATCACATCTCCTGGTCTCTTTCTAAGGGGTTGCTAGAAATACTTTTCTTTTCTGGGACCTGTATTAGAAAGGCCTTCATGTACAATCCATTGCAAAAATGGAATTTAAAAAATTCACTGGCCAATTAGGGTCTTAGCCAATTGTCATTAGCTAGGTCTACATGGTGCAAAATGAATTTTACATGCAATCAGTGGAAAATTATCACCATGTAACACAATTTAATCTCTGTGATCTGGTGACCCAAGTGAAACTGTTCGTTGTACTAATCATCCCATCTTCAACACAGTCCTAGGCTACCTGCTTAACACTTTAGAAGATAATTTAAAATGTCTAATATTCTCTCTTTTCATCTATTTTAGCACCTATTTCTAACTGTGAACAAGCTCTTATTCTAGCCCTGATATATTTTACCCATCTGCAAAAATTGAAACTCAGATAACACATGCTAAGAAAATCATCACCATTATTTATGAATGAGCCCCTGATTTTGGGTTCTTGCTACATTTTGCAATCCTTACATCACTGTGAACCCAATGTACCATGTGTACATTGTCGTCAGCATTTATTATCTTTTAATAGTGGCTTTGTAAGATTTATCCATAATAATTCTTGCAGGCATCATTCATCTTCTGTATGGAGATGGCTCCAAATATTAACTTTGGAAGAAATAATCTCTTTGTGATCATTGGAGACCCAGATGACAGAATATCGAAAGTATTAAAAATAGTGAAAATAAATGAATATATACATATGTGGTCTTTACTGAAGAATTACACCACAAGGAACTTATAGAAAGACATTTAAACAGTTTCATAAGCACAAATGTTCAATATGGAATTGCTTTCCTGCTAAAATTTGATAACAACGTATGTTTATCAATAGCAATTTGTTAAATTGATTTTTTTTATAAACAGAATGGATTGATTAGCGACAGAAACAGAGACTCACACATTAAGCTGTTTGAGATCCTTATGTTTACAAGAGAAAGATTGACAATCTTGATGATATTCTGCTTCATATACTACTGTATTGAGTCTTATGAGCAACCAATCATACATTTTATGATGATTAATTTCTATTTACACCCTTGTAACAGGAACATATGCAAATTGACTTAAGTGGTAAAAGATTGTAGGAAAAATGTGAATATTGATGTAATTTTTGAAAGGAATAACAAAATTCTGGTTGATATGAGCTAAAAAAAAAGTGATGCTGTGCTAAAAGAAAAGAAATCCGTTCTTCAACAAAGTCCTATTACAGGTGTAGGTGATTCTGAAGTGTTGCAACCCTGTCAGAAAACTACAGCAGTGCTCAAACCTTAGTTAATATCGGACTCAAATAAAAGGATTATTAGAGCAACATTAAGGACTGTAGATGTAGAAGAACAGTAAGGGGACTGGAGTTGCACAGTATGCTTTCATGTGTACCTATTTACAGTGTGCATGATCTTGGGATCTATCTCTAGCATCACAAAATGAAGCAAAGACAAACACAAAAACACACATAAACACACATGAGAGACAGAGACATCGACAGAGATAGAGAGACAGAGAAAGAAACAGAAACAGAGAGATAGGTATACATAAAAAAATAAAGTTATAAGGACACAAAATATGAATTACTAATGAGTTCCAGGTGATAGGGATGCTGCTGCTGCTCTGAGAATCACACTTTGAGATCCACAGCCCAAGAGGAAGAGCTAGTGATCTAAGTAAAAGTTAGATTAACTGACCTTGATGAAAAAGCCATCAACAACACCAGTGAGACTTGGGGAGCAAGGCAAGCAGTGCCTGCCCTCAGAGGGCAGTGCTGGAAGTCCTGAGAGCCAGCCTACACACAGAGCAACTATTCTCATTAGACCTGAACTAATTGAAGTCTAACATAATTGTTCTGCAATTGGCTGTTAGTTATATTCTTTAAGATGCATCAGTAACAGGCATGCTCACATGGGAAATCTTAAACCTAGTGAACATATACCAGATATGCTACTCTTCAAAACAACAAATGACAACAAATACTGTTTTCATGTCTCTATGAGCCTACTCAGCTTGGAATTCATGTTGTGGATCTTGACAGCTTGTAGGAAGGACTGAATTTTACCCACTTTGGTAATGATGTCAGCCATCACTTTACATGAAAAAAAAATTAAAAAAAACTAAGATTCTCTAATCTTGACTCTAAATATGAACCAAACTCACCCATAAAGCTGGATTTTCAATATTACTTTACTTCTACAATCCTGGATCAAAAGGTAAGAGAAAATATTATGTAGTAGTTACCTTACATTTGTTTGATTAACTCAAATCATGTTTCTATCACATTGTCTATAGAAACATTACCCTGCTTTGGTAAATTTGACCTGAATTGTCAAATGTCAAGGATTAAGCTTTTTGTTCCATCTTATTAATTTCTTTAATATCAAATAGTTATCAACAGGAGAATATGGATGGCACTGAGGCATGTGCTAATTTGTCAACAATATCTGAGAGTTAATTCAAAATAATCCATGAACACAATGAGAAATTTATTACAAAATAGAATAGCAGTTAACTATTATTGTCAAAATTGAATATCTATATTTTTGTTGGAGAGGTATTCCCCAAGAAATAGTGAAACATGGATAAGTATATATCTCTCCCTTCATGAGTTACTGCATCACTGATTTTGGAAATAATCTAATTACCACGAGTACTACTTGTATGTCAGGTACTCGTTGCGGGTGTGAGAGGGTAGCAATGGTTTGAAATTACTGACAAAAGATGTGAGCCAATAAATACACAAGATGGGCCAGTGGCATTTGCAGATGAGCAACACAATTGCTGGCTATTAATACCAGGGACTGAATCACACTTGATGCATCCTAGTTTTTCATCCAGGAAAAGAGCTTTAGCACCAGAAAAATGAGTCATTTTGATCTGCCCTGTTGCCATGGATTCTATTGCCCTAGAGACCTCCCATTGCCTACAGAAACCATGATGTTTATCACTCACACTAGGAGATCTCTCAGGGCAAGGGCATCAAGGTCTCCTTCCCTGGACACCTCTAAAGCAGAAAAATACCACTTTTGCAAGAGCGAAGAAAAACTCTCTTTTCCATGAGTGAGCTACTAAGTTTGGTCATTTTCTTTCTTTTTTTTTTTTTAAGATTTATTTTATTTTATTATATGTAAGTACACTGTAGCTGTCCTCAGACACTCCAGAAGAGGGAGCCAGATCTTGTTACGCATGGTTGTGAGCCACCATGTGGTTGCTGGGATTTGAACTTATCACCTTCGGAAGAGCAGTCGGTTGCTCTTACCCGCTGAGCCATCTCACCAGCCCCCGTTTGATCATTTTCTTAAGCTAATGACATTAAGAGATGAGGGTGAGTGAGGGCAATCATTAATGTTCATGCATATTTGAGAATAATTATTTCTTGTGTGTCAACATAAAAAAATGTAACAACCAAGTTAGCTCTTTCCTATATATAGATTATGAAGATATATATCATCACATCAAATGCTTTGTTATTCTGTTCTGCTCTGTAATGAATAGTAATAATAACATTAAATATGATAACAAAATGAGAAGTCTATCTCTAGTATTGGCTCCATAAACTTGTATTTCACATAATGAGTTACAATAATGAACATACAAACAAAGATGGACCATGAAAGGCATCTGAGCTGGAAAACCAGATACTTATTCTATGGATGGTGTGAGGATGGTAAAGAGGCCCTTGATAAAACAAGCAAACAAACAAACAACAACAAAAACTGGCACAAGAATGTAGTGTGTGTGTGTGTGTGTGTGTGTGTGTGTGTGTGTTTGTAGTTCCATGTTTTAAACAAAAATTTTAATTTACTAGTCAGTTAGCAAGATATCAGCTAAGATTCATTCTATAAGGCTACTACATAATGGGAGAGTCACAAGTTTCAAATAAGCTTCAAATTTAAATTTTGGGAGCATGTCTAGAAAAAAACCAATTCTTCAAAAATGTTTTTAAACCACTAAAACTTTTTCATTTCTATTACAATTATAGTTACTGGGGGAACAATTATAACAAAGTAAAGACTGGGCAAGTGGATCCCTCTGTCCTATAACCTTTTGTCTTCTGTAAAAAGGCAAATCTCTATGGGTCTTAGGTATCATAAGGAAAAACATCAGCACCTGGGAAATTCAAAGGAATTCCTGGAAGCAGATGGAATCACAAAGTCAGACAAAACAGTAGCCCCAAACATGAATATGTTAAAATTCCTGTTAAAAGCAATTTCATTTATGACCAAAGCTCAAAGTCAGTAAACACCAGGAGCCTCGGCCATGATCAGGGTAGCTAAGGTCTTGAGTTCTGACTACAGCGATTTGTCCTTATGCCACTATGTAAGATGCTAACTGTAACTAGGATTCTCCCTACAGCCATTCCATCACCTCCACCAAATACATCTGAGTCTATAAAAAAGCAAATGACCTTCCAGGATAAAAATTCTTGGGTATTCTAAGTTTTTGGGCAAATATTCACTTATCAGTGAGTACATGTTATGTGAGTTCTTTTGTGATTGGGTTACCTCACTCAGGATGACACCCTCCAGATCCATCCATTTGCCTAGGAATTTCATAAATTCATTGTTTTTAATAGCTGAGTAGTACTCCATTGTGTATATGTACCACAAAGAAGGTTCAGAGATCAAGTGTGGAACTGAGACAAAAGGATGGATCAACCAGTGACTGCTGCAGCCAGGGATCCATACCAAAATCAGCCACCAAATGCAGACACTATTACATACTCCAGCAAGATTTTGCTGAAAGGACCCTGATATAGCTGTCTCGTGTGAGGTTATACCAGTGCCTGGCAAACACAGAAGTAGATGCTCACAGTCAGCTATTGGATGAAACATAGGGTTCCCAATGGAGGAGCTAGAGAAAGTTCCCAAGGAGCCAAAAGGGTCTCCAACCCTATAGGTTGAACAACAATATGAACTAACCAGAAGCCTCAGAGCTCCTGTCTCTAGCTGCATATGTAGCAGAAGATGGCCTAGTAGGCCATCATTGGGAAGAGAGGCCCCTTGGTCTTGCAAACTTTATATGCCCCAGTACAGGGGAATGCCAGGGCCAAGAAGTGGGAGTGGGTGGGTAGGGGAGCAGGGTGGGGTTGGGGGAGAGTATAGGGGACTTTCGGGATATCATTTGAAATGTAAATGAAGAAAATATCTAATAAAAAATGGAAAAAAGTAAACAAAAAAAATTCTTTATGCTATGAAGGGAGGGCAGAGAAAAGCTGTAAGAGGTGAAGAAAGTTTACCCTTCACAAAAATCCAGAGAACAAAAAACAAGGAGAGCAATAGAGCTCATCCTCATGAAAGTAGACAAACACATGACTTTCTGGTGCATGAATGCATATACATTATATACAAATATACCAAAGAGTCATTATTTCATTATATTGTTATATGTGTGTCGATATATATATATATATATATATATATATATATATATATATATAATTTATATTGCATAAAATATTTCCAGAGTAAATACAAGCACTACAGAAGTAGAGCTGCCACACCCCTTCTAACTGATGACTACAGAATCAGTAAGAAGCTATCACTCTGAAGGAATCTTCATAGCACAGCTATCTCCCTATAGAATTTCTAGAGGAGCAATTAAACATTGAGATTTATATGCAAGTGTGAATAATTAAAATGAGGTTCTTAGGAGACACTGTACCATAAAATGTTGGTATTATAGAAGAGTGTATTTGTGTGCGTATGTTTGTGTGTTTGTATGTGTGTGTGTTTAGAAATCTCAACAAGAAACAAAAATCTTAGACCAACATGATACCAAAAATTAAAAATACAAGTATCTCAATAACTGTGTACACTCTAACTAGCCGAAGTTAGAATAAGCTGCAATATACCCCACCCCAAATGCTATTAGGAGAGAAAGGGTCAAACAATGGAAGAAAAGAATAGAGATCTTGAATCTCTATGCAAGCATTTATTGCTTGGTAAATTGGAACCTTATAATGGCCTGTCAAGGTGGATTTAATTATTATTCATTAAGTAAATAATGAAACAGGCACAATGTTTGAGTCTCTTGAGTCCAGGGCTAAGTGTTTCATCTTCCTGGTCTAGCATGTAGGTGGCAGTTGATTGTGGAGTGCTGGAGAGCAGCTGTAGGTACCTCAATTCATGGGGATACTCAGAGGGACAGCACAAGTGTCACTGCATCCCTGGCAAAGCTAGAGAGAATGATGGTCTCGAGGGTGCAGCTGAGGCTTCTGAACCTCCTGAGAGGCTTCCTCAGGACTGTAGTTTTCAGAGACAATAGCATTTATGAGGAGCTTATGAAGTTGCAGAATTTTGGTCTTTGTCCCCAGTAATTGTAATTCAATCTGCATGAGAATCTCCTTTATAATAACCTAGGTAATTGGGAATAGGAATTTGAGCAAATAGGGGGGAGGTCAAGGTAGTTAGAATTCTCAGAATGGAATTCTAGAAAGAAAAGAAAGCACTGGAAGCATATGGTCTTTCTCAAAGCTTCAGCTAAAAATGGCTTCAAATATGTTTGTAAACAAACTATTCCGGCAGGCTGGGAAGAGTTGCCAAGGCAACTGGAATGCTTCAGGAGATGAAGGACAATTCACCATCCCTCTCTGAGCAAAGGGTTTTCAGGACACAGAGGGTGGTAAGTAGCATCCTCAGAACTGTGTTCTCTCAGGAACAGAACTGAATTAGCTATGACAGAGGAACAGGAAAGCGAACCTCAAAGCTAAATCGACATATTTCCAAATGATTTAGCTGCATCCCCTCTCAGAGAGACTCAGGGTTATTAGAGACCAAATCTATACCTTAGAAAAGTAAAATTAATATTGGAATCTAACAAAAATTGCCATACATGCAAAGAAATGAGAAAATTTTTTTACAGAAACATGCTCAGAAATCATACATGTGTTAAAATTAGTGGTAAGGAAACAGAAAAATTACAACTATATGGTATATTATAATACATAATATCCAAGTATTCATAAAAGGAGATTAATGTGAAAATCATGTTTAAAAATTCACAGAAGATGTAAACAAAGATACAAATAGAATTCCTAGACACAAAATCTGAAATGACTGCAAAATTAAATTAAAAAAATATTAGTGACTTTGAAGACCTTGTGATGCCCAGGCTGTCAAAAGAGCATATGGAGAGAAAAGAGAAAAGAAAACAGGTACCCGCAACCTGTGACCTATGTTATAAATGAGCACTTGGAATCCCTGGGGTAGACAGTAGTGTTGTAGTTGAAGAAATAATGGGGAAGAATTTTCTGAATTTGATGACAATGATAAGCTCATAGAAGCAAAAAAAAAAAAAAGGGCAGATGTCATCAATGAGTTCAAGCATAAAACTTTGAAGAAAATTACACTGCTGTCTATATTTTAATTATGTAAAATCCATAGCTTAAAAATAAAACACGCAGGCAAGAAAAGATAATAAGCATATGAAGGACCAGAGAGGAGGAAAGCCTTCACTGGAATCAGCATGCTAGACAACCAAAAAGGAAAATGCTATACCAGGGAAGTTAAACCCCAGAATGCACCTCTATAGAAATCTTGGTTAAATAACCCTCTGATACACAAATGAACAGGAAAAAGCCTGCTTCTCAGATCAATAGTTAGGTTAAGGAATGTTTATATAAATCAAATATAAGGTCAAGAATACAATTGCAAATATGAGCATAGTCTATCACTGTGTTTCTGCAAAGTTATTCTGATATAAAAGCGACCTTTAAAAGCCATTAAGTTGAATTCCAATGGGGGGCAGGGTGAGATGCCAAAGATGGACTGAAGCAAGAAAAATGTAACATTCTAAAGCTCCTTGCCAAAACAAAATAGTGGGCATCCCCACAGTGGCTCTGACATTCAGCCACAGCCAGGCATGCTTCACTTACAAGCTGGGGGGCAGGGGCGGGAGTGGGATTTCTCTGTCATTTCTTCTTTTTCTGTCTCTCTCCTCACAGAGCCTCTCCCCCTATAAATAACCACAAAGCAAATGAATGTCCCTGAAAGCAAACCTTTTAAGGGTTCTCAGGGTCTCTCTCAGAGCACAGATGGTGCCTTATGGACACCTCACAGACAACTGGAGACACAGCAGCAGAGTTCGAGGGCTTGGGCATAAATCACACTTCTCAGAATCTTAGCCCTCAGCACTGGACGGCATTTGTCGTTCACCTGACTTGTGACCATCACATTATACAGTAGAAGACATTTTGGATGATGTTCACGTTTTGTTCCTGATGATGTATTCTTCACGAAAAACTTCCATACAGCACTTGGGACAAGGCAGACATATGTACATCGATACAAAGACTTCTAAACTTGTTCTTGGCATAATGCCCTTGACGGTGACAAAGGCTCCCACCTGCCCCTCAGTGAAAAGATGCATATGGCTCAATGCTAATTAACATCAGGAATCATTGTCTGGCCTCCATCATTCATGTCAGCAGTGGCATTTTCCTCCTGGGAAACTTACAAGCGAGGCTGAGAGATTTCATCTGCCTGGCCTCTTTCTGGAACTTTGTGGACATGCACCTGGCTTCATTTTCTTCTTCCTTCACACTTATTCTGGAAAAGAAAAAAAGAAAAGAAAAGAAAGGAGAAGAAAAGAAAAGAAAACCCACTTTCCTATAAGAAACAAAAACATGATGGAAAGAACCCAGGTGGCTGGAGGCTGACTGACAGGCTGTGATGAAATGACAGGGCTCCTGTGTCTGCAAAGGCAGCTTCTGGCCATGGCATGTGTGAGGAACCTACTGTGAGAAGAGTGGCTCACCGGCAGCTAAAGGGCAGCAGCCCACTAGATAACGCAATAGCAACACACTAAGTGAACACTTGCTTTAAGGTTTTGCTTCATGTCAAATAAGAAACACACACACACACACACACACACACACACACACACTGAGAGAGAGAGAGAGAGAGAGAGAGAGAGAATATTAAAACATAGCTGTTATCCAATAAGAACTGCTTTTTGGATGATGTTCATTAAATAGCCTTTTCTGAAACTTTGTCCTTCTTGATGCTAAGCAGAAATCCCCCACATAAGCACTTCTGGCATCCCATAGGTCTCTCCTGGGGAGGTAACCATCATACTTTGGGCTACAATTGTCTAGGCTCTATAGTTCCTGCACATGTGTGCTCCTGGAGGGCTGACAGCCCTGACCCTGCTTACTCACCCACAGTACTAAAGGCCATTTCTAGGGTTATTGTGGGTGCTGGCAGCTTCAAAAGAAGGAGAAGACCCCAAGGGGCCAGAAAATTCTTGTTTCAAACTTTAAACCAACCTGAGGTTCCACTGAGGGCCTTCGACCTAAATAAGGGCACACCTTCTGTAGTAGAAGGAGATAGAGCACAAAAGTAGACATCTGGCCCTAATGTTCAACCTTTTCAATTGGAAGGCAGCCTGTCTTGTGGGTACTTGCTTGACAGAGGAACGGCTCTTTGCCACCAGATCCTATGTGCTACACAAGCCCACTAATGTATAAACTCCACAACTGCTGGTTAGGGAGCTCTTTTGGGGGGGAGAGGGGAGGAGTCTACAGTTCCAGTTTGAGACCTGCCTGGACCTAAATATCGTGCTTGACAACCTGAAAGGAGAATTTGTTAATTCTGCTGACTTTGGAATAAAGATGAAGCCCTTTAACTAAAAGATTCGCAGAAACTGGTTGTTCTTCCTTTGCAGTCATCTGACCATCTGAAGGAACTCTAGATTCTACTTTTATCAACAGATCCTGGAAGGTCAGTATGGAACCACCTAGCCATCCAGAGCAGTTCCCTCCTGTATGTTGATTCATGGTCTCTGTGGGCCCACAACACTCCTGGATGGACTGTCTACCAGAACCTTCCCAGCCTCAGACCACACTGACGGCCAAGACTGTTGAACCTGAAAACACCAAGGAAGCACCCTGTCAGATTCCTCAGAGAGTGGTATTTTGCTCATGATGATGTCTCCCTTCCAGCTCCTAGATGCCTGACCTGTCCCTTCCAATGCCATCTACACTGACTTAGTATTTCTGGTCCACTTGTGCTATCAAATCTATAATAACTATTTTCCAAGTGCAAAGTATCAACATAACTATGATCATAAGCAATGTTCTTCTAAAATATGAAGGATTTTTTTCTTTCCTTTTTTTGTTTTTTTTTGTTTTTTGTTTTTTGTTTTTTTCCGAGACAGGGTTTCCCTGTGTAGTCCTGGATGTCTTGGAACTCATTCTGTAGACCAGGCTGGCACTGAACTCAGAAATTCCCCTGCCTCCACCTCCCAAGTGCTGGGATTAAAGGCATGTGCCATCACCTCCAGGCAATTTTCTTCCTTTTTTTTTTTTTTTGGAAGATTTCTACATAAAAATGCCCACAGTTTTAAAAACAGTCGTTAAATCACTGCATGAAACTGAAGACTCACTTAAGCTATGCTTTAAAGGGGCAACACATTGATAATTTATACATATAAAAGCGTTGGAAGATATTTCCCCTACTTAGGGAAAACTTAAAGCATGATGCAATGCCACAGAAGACTACTGTGCCCTGAAGCTTCCCTCAATTACAGAGTTCACACAGAATTTTAACATTCTTGTTTAATCTACAGTTTGATAAACTTCATGGTTCTGTATGTCTGATAGAGATTTAAGTTAACTTCTTTTCTTGATCTCAGTCTTCCATCTGTGTCTCTCATTTCTAGGATTTCTATGAAGGAAAGTGCCTCTGGTATGTTCTAGGCCCTATTTTAAAAATTACCTCCTTTTCTTCAATTGCACCCTCCTCCACAGCAGGTTTCTATGCTATTTTATAAGCCAAAGAAGCTTAAGCCAGCCATGAGCTATTTTACCTATGTCAGTATTGCTGAATGTGCTACCTACAAGACAGGTACTTAAACTGGAGTAGGGAATGAATGGACAAACCCTAGCTAACATAGAAGGTATGCTTTAACTTGGCCAAGCTTAAATAGGACATATTTAACTAATCAATTCATAAGAAAAGCCCAATGTGTGGAAAATGAAAAGCATTGTACCAATATAAAGGCAGTTACTGTTATAAGAGCAGTAGTTCATGATGGTACACACTTTGCCTGCTCCAAAGGTATTTACAGCTGATGCCCAGGAGACAGTTTTCGACTGCTATTCTCAGCCCCTGACTTAGACATCTCCCAGGAAGAGATGTCCAATACTTACATCCTTTAGATTCAAGAAATAAGATAACACCCGTACTTTTACTAGTCCTGCTAGAAATGGCCCTGAAAGAGTCCAGGCCCACTGCTGCTGCTGCAATAGGCATCCTACAAGTTCAGCATAGCCAGCTTTCTACACTGATCAGGAAAAGCTCATGGATTATACAGCAAAACATAGTCACACTTTAGAGAGAAATAGATTCATTGATAACAATGGTCCTCCAAAAATCTTAGAGGATTAGACTTGATTACAGATAAAAAAGAAATTCATGACTCAAAATGAAAAATGCCATTTTCATGCTAAACAGTCTGGAATAATGAGGAAAGGGGATAAAATTTGAAATGTAAATAAAGAAAATATCTAATTTTTAAAAAGTTATAAAAGAAGAAAATGTTATACTAAGGAAAATTTGTTACCATATCTCTTTTTTATTATTCTTTCATTGAAAATGGACTTTTTCATCACATAATATATTCTAACATTCCACACAAATAAACAATAAAATCTTATATTGAGAAAAAAAGAAAATGCCAAAAAGTTATTACAAAGGATTAGAGCTAAAGGAATAAATGAGAACCTATGGAGTACAATACAGGTGATACTCAGATAATACCAATCCATTTCTACAAGATGAAGTGTTATGAAAGTGAGGAGGGTAAAGTAGAATAATGTTGAACATAGTAATTATTATTACATATTTATTTATTGACATATTTGGTAATTTACTTAAAGCACTGTTTTGTACTATTTGCTAAACATGATGTCACTATGTCACTTGCTTCTTGGTACAAAGTGACCTAGAGGGATAGCTGAAACAATGGGTCTTGGCCCTTAACAACGTGCGAGTAGGAGAGGACTGCCATGAACCCTCCTGTAAAATCTGAAAAGTCTTGCTTGCTTTCCTGCCCCATATTCTGGTTTCAGGGTAGAAAATGAGGATATAAACTGGACCCTGCATGGAAATCTTTCAGGAGATATCCTGACTTCTGTCCACTGGTGATATCTCCTCTCTTCCATTCTCATTAGTCATAGAGTGTTAATTCCAGGAAGATTCATGCAATACATGGTGTATTTAATCAAGAGCAGAGGCATCCACAAACTTGTCAGGGCTTCTTCCATTTCAGTTTCATGTTCTTATCTTTAAAACTATTACTCACCATTCAATGTCTAGACTGAATCACCCAGGTCAAGCATCACCATACCCTACTCACTTTAAAAACAATTTGTCACTTTGCATCAGGTTTGTTTTCTGAGAGGGTTGATTGCCTTATGCTGTTTTCCCCACAATCATTCTTGTTCTCAAAGGACAGAGTCCTGTGTATCTCATCTTATATTTGTTTATAGCATCTCTCTTAGAAGTCAGAATGCCTATTTGATATACTTTC
Source organism: Mus minutoides (assembly GCA_902729485.2). Classification (NCBI taxonomy): domain Eukaryota; kingdom Metazoa; phylum Chordata; class Mammalia; order Rodentia; family Muridae; genus Mus; species Mus minutoides. The sequence goes on from LR753406.1 coordinate 205,354, forward strand.
AGTAATTCAGTGATTGCAGAATGAAAGGTAGTCTGTTTGTTTCCTCAATCTTTGAAATGATTTCTAGGGAATGGTTTTACTTACTTTCCCCCATATCATCTGGTAGAGGAAACAGTCTTGGATACACACTAAAATACAGATGATGAATATCTATCTCCAGGTGTCAGGAAGTAAATTCATCCTGATCGCTCCTAAGAGGATGGAAATGCTTATAGAAAACAGCCTGAATGAGTCTAAATTGCTATTAAAAATGAAAAACTATATAATGGAATCAAAAATGGAAATGAATAAGCAATGAACACAGGTGGCTGTTTGACAAAAATCACAGAGAAAGAGGCTGGCTTCTCAGAACACAAATAAAAGTGAAGAATCATAAGATCATTTTAGCAATGAGAGTGACAAAAAGCAGTAAACACCCAAAAGGAACAGAAGAGAATATCCTTTCTACAAATATCCTGAAATGACCAATGTCATTATTACGCACACACACACACACACACACACACACACACACACACACATCACTATGAAAGTATAAAATCTCAATGTTCTTAACTTTATTCAATAAAAACTAGTTGGGTACCTACATTTTCAGTATATTCTAATACCTGTTTCTGGGTATAGAAAATTAAGTGTAAATTCATTCCTTTAAATCTGTCCATAGAACAATAAAGACAGAGAGATACATATATGTGTATATGAAATATATAAATAAAATATAACACATGTATATATATGTATATATATACATGTATATATATGTATATATATACATATATATATATATACATGGATTAGAAAAATAGAATGATTTATAATATTATATGTAATATAACATGCTTATATGAATTAGGTGTCAAGAAAATATTCAACAGAATATATTCCAGACTATTAGTCACTGATTCATATCATGCTATGGTTGTTTTGATTGCAAGTGATAGAAAAATCTAACCTAAAATATGTTGTGAGCAAACAAAAATTGACCAGTTGAAAGCTTAAGGGTATAGCTGGATTGGGACCTCAGACAAGGTTCAAAGGTACACAGGTCTTCCTTGTATTTTGGGGCTCTGCTCTCTTCCAATGGCTAATTTTGTTTCCAGATTCTCTGTTGAGGAAGGATGGATCCATTTTCTACTATTTTGATTTCCAATGTAACTAAAAGTATACTCAAGAACGTCCAGTATAGTGCTATTATAGTGTGCTGGCTCTGTCTGGGTCATTTTCTCTTCTTTGAACAAATTGTCATGGACAGGGAAAATGTGCAGCTCCGATTGACTAGAAATTTGCCCTACTTCTACATCAGTTCAGGGAGCAATCAACTCTACCTGGAGTACAAGGAGAGAAGGGAAGAGGTGGCCAGATAAAATGCAGGTAGTAAGTATCAGAAGGAAGAAACACATGTTAAGAAGCATACTGGACACCAGCAACAAGTGAACTGATTTCTTTCAAGTGATTTGTTTAAGACCAAAAATAACCAAGCAATGAAACTTAACATGCAGTGATAATAAATAATCACTTATGTACATGTGAACTCATGAAGATTGTGGCAGCAAGTTCAGGGCCTGCATAGATTCACAGTAGAAAGAGTCCCAGTACTTAGAAGAGGAACTCTGTATGAGCTTCCACCCTGGACCTAGAATCTATGACCAATTGACTTCCACTTGCAAAGGTAATGTTAATTTTCTTCAATTGGTTTCACTGGGTGCAATATCCACACTAAGAACAGGCCACATGTCCAGAAATAAATAATCAACATAATTTTTTGTCTCTTATCAATTTGGGATTTTTTTTATAGTATGGTTTCTAATTTTGTGTTTTTATTTGTTGTGTGTGTGTGTGTTTTGTGCTTTCTCATTGTTATTTTTCCTTGTTATTTTATTTTAACCTATTTGTTTTCTAAAAAGAGAAAGAAGGCCTGAAGTTGGATGGATAGGAGGTAAGGTGGATCTGGGGGGAACCGAGGAAATAAACCAAATGTATACAGTTCTATGTCTACAAATGTTTTCCTTGAATTATAAATCAAGAACACATCAACCATGAAGTGCATGTATTAAAAATTACAACTGTGTTAGGCTTTATCTCATATGACTTGAATCTTTTATCTGTGTGGTCTTGAATCTTTACATTAACAAAACCAAATAAACCTACTCTAAGGTTTATTAAGCCCAAATATACCTACTCTACAAAGAAGGCACAGTTGTCTGGAGTTCACATGAGTTCTTAGACGATCGTGAGTGCAGCACTCAGTGCCTTGGATAATGGAGGGACAGGTGAGTGCCTGATATGTACCAGGAGTCTTAAGTAAGGTATTTTAAATAACTTAAGGAGGAGACAATGTGGGCACTGAAAAAGGAATGCTTTCTTGCACTGCTATAGGACAACTTGATGAGAAAAACGGGCCACTATGGAAATGAGGTTCTATAAGACTAAAGAAAGAGACAAGTGGAATTGTATTTGCACAGGTGCAAATTATTGGGCACTTATACAAGTGGTGTGGTCAAAGATGGGAGCATAACAATAATTTTACTGAGGAAAAAGATATTTATATATGAACTTTAATCCAATGTGGAATACATTGTGTTTGTCTCAAAATCTGTGCTGCTGTCTATGCTAGGGTTCCATGCTGTACAGTGCCACATACCACTCTGATAATTAAATAGTTTTATTCATCTATAAGTAAACAATATGGAGAAAAGGGAATAGGATTGCTGCAGGACAGGAGTGATGATGCTTATAAATCAAGACAGCTGTAATAAGAACAACCTGGATCATAGCAACACTTTGAGGTAAACACACACACACACACACACATCACATGCCATGCACACACACGAAAATACACCACATGCACATATACAACACACACACAGCACACATCATGCATACACACACCACACATAACACATACACACACATATACAGCACACACCTATAAAAACATCATATAAAACACATTATAGGGGGCTGGTGAGATGGCTCAGTGGGTAAGAGCACCCGACTGCTCTTCCGAAGGTGATAAGTTCAAATCCCAGCAACCACATGGTGGCTCACAACCATCCGTAACGAGATCTGGCTCCCTCTTCTGGAGTGTCTGAAGACAGCTACAGTGTACTTAAATATAATAAATAAAATAAATCTTAAAAAAAAAACACATTATACATATATACACACAAATACATTGCATACACAACACACACAGAGCATATACCATACACATGCATCACACAGATCATCAACACATACACACACACACACACACACACACAAACACACACATACACATACCACTACATGCATACATACCACTAGATCTTTTGGATTCTGATCCTCTTACCAAAGTAAATTTTAATATAATTAACTTGAGCTCTGTTCCTAGATCCTTCATTGTTTTGAAAAGCAGGAAGCACCTTTGAAATTATTATAAAGTAATGGAAATATTTTATTTAGTTTTATAGTGGTAATATAGTTTTACCACTTTCTGGCAAAAATAGTTCTCAATACTGGACCCCAACAGTACCATGCATTAACTGGATAGAACTGTCTCATTCTGTTTGCCTCTCACCTGAATAATATACACACTCATCTAAACCTAAGCAGGGAGAAGAGTAGATTTACCTTAACATTATGTATTGAATTGTTAGGTGTATTTCCCAATGAATTTCAATTTACATTGGAACTATTTTTATACTTTCATTCATTGGTCTTATTTTTAGTGAGTTTAGATAAGTGTTTTATTTAGTAGTAAAATTTATTATGCTTGACACCAGGCATAGCCTTTAGTCAAAGCAGCAAGAACAATAGATGGCCCTCACAGAGTCTCATATAGGCAAGAAGATGATGAAGGGAGTCTTCAAATAGAGAATCCCAGTGGTCTCAAACAGCAAAACCCAGAATGACAGTATAGAAAACCTGCTGCCTGAGAGAGGTTCCTCAAACAGAATACGAAAGCTGCTAAGCATTTTTCTAATTCCAGCTCTGAATCAGCTACACAATTTTAGTTGCTTCAACAGCAATCCCCTTGCCCACTATGTCAACGTCTTGGGACATTTGTCTGAAGTCATTGACTGATCACCTGGGAGAGAGCTGCTGGAGGAACATGGTCAGGTATAGTTCTAACTACCCAGAGTTTCAATGTGGTAAACATTAAAGAATGAAAATACTAGGAGAAAAAAATTAAGGAAATGCTTTCCTAACCCTTCACAGAAAAAGGCGTCAGAATTTATTTAAAATTATGTCTAAATAACGGAAAATTTTATACATTTTATTTATGTGTTTAATATTTGTGGTGGTTTGAATAGAAATGGCCACCATAGACTCATGTATTTGAATGCTTGGCCCTAGGGTGTGGCACTATTAGGAAGTGTCGCCTAGTTAGAGTAGGTGAGGCCGAATTAGAGAAAGTGTATCATAACAGAGAAAGGTTTTGAAGTCTTTTTTTTTTTTGACATTTTAAATGGAGTTTATTTTCATCTGTTCATTTGAGTATATCTTTTTATTTCAACTTTTATTAGATATTTTCTTCATTTACATTTCAAGTGTTATCCAGAAAGTTCCCTATACCCTCCCCCCTCCCGGCCCTGCTCCCCTACCCATCTGCTCCCACTTCTTGGCCCTGGCGTTCCCCTGTATTGGGGCATATAAAGTCTGCATGACCAAGGGGCCTCTCTTCCCAATGATGGCCAACTAGGCCATCCTCCTCTATATATGCAGCTAGAGACATGAGCTCAGGGGGTACTAGTTAGTTCATGGTTATTCTTCCACCTAGAGGGTTGAAGACCCCTTCAGCTCCTTGGGTACTTTCTCTAGCTCCTTCTTCCTTGGGAACCCTGTGTTCCATCTAATAGCTGACTGTGAGCTTCCACCTTCATGTTTGCCAGGCATTGGTATATTTTCCCCCGAGACAGCTATATCCGGGCCCTTTCAGCACTATCTTGCTGGCATATGCTATAATGTCTATGTTTGGTGGCTGATTGTGGGATGGATCCCTGGCAGCTGCAGTCATTGGGTCCATCCTTTGGAATCAGCTTCACACATGATCTCTTTATTATGCCCAATGTGGTACATAGTCTTCTTCTGCTACTTGAAGATCAAAATGTAGAACTTTCAGCTCATTTTCCAGCATCATGTCTGCCCATATACCATCATGTTTCCAGTCATGGTGATAATGGACAAAACCTCTGAAACTGTAAGTGAGCCCCAATTAAATCTTTTCCTTTATAAGTGTTGTTGTGGTCATGGTGTCTCTTCACAGCAATAAAATCGTAACTAGGACAATATTATATAAAATACTACCTTATGCCTCCCTCAAATTCAAAAGACAGACAAAAAATTCTTTCCTCTATTGTATCAAGGCTAAATATTAAAATTCCAAATTTATTATGAAGTGCAAGGGGGAAGCCAATGATAGAGTCGATAGTTTTCATTAAGAAGACAATGATTTGAACATTTGTAAAGATGCTCAACTTCACATTCAGAATGAGAAATGCAGCTCAAAGCCTCCATTCAGCACCATTTTCATTTAACATGGAAAGCATTTAATATTTGATTAATGCTTTTAGGGGGTGTTATCAGATAACATGCTCATGCACCACTGATATAAGTCCTACAGAGAATAAATTAGGGTTACAGTTACTCATATACAGATGCATGAGCTAAGAGGAGCACAAACTCTAGAGATACATGCTTGCGTGTGTACGTAGGATGCTTAGACAATGACTGACTGCATTGGTTTTTGTTTCTTGTTTGCTTGTTTTCTAATAATCCAAGATCATCTACAACCAATTTGGTCAACCAGAGAACACAGGTTACACAAATTAGATCACTCCTAACCCATTAGAAAAATGGAGCTGTAACTAAATAGTTGGTTTCAATATGTTTATTGGACTACTATTAAATTTTTATTATGTAATTAATGAAAAGCATGGCTCTTTTCTTCTGTGAGTATTAAATGAAAATTGAAAGCAGTAGAAAATACACAATATTATATACAAACTTTTATGTGAAATAAGGACAAGTAAGGCATCTGATCATTTTAAAATAGCAAGTAATTTCTGTTATTTGTTTTTGCCTCTTTCATTTTATTTACAGTCTACATATATAAATGCATTTTACAGATTTGTAATTTTAAGATTTTAAAAGCATTTTTGTGATTATGTATAAATAGCTGTACATGTGTATAGGCACATGAGTATAGTGCCAGTGGCGGCACACCACTAAGAAATCTCTCTAGGACCTGGATATGTCTGTTTGTTGTTGTTGTTGCTGTTGTTTTATGTAATTATTGTTAAATATACTTTTATTATAACATATCAAAAATATGTTTATTTACAAGACAGTCAACAACTCCTTTAGTATTCTTCCTTATGCTTTTATACATACCAAAGATCATATAAAAGACATTAAGACCAACTACACTGACAGCTAAATATTACAAGCACCTACCTACTACTTTTAACGTTTATAAATGTAAATTTGATCTAATGCCCCAAATAATATATTTATGTGTGAAATAAGAAGTATTGGGAAGCTGGAAGAACTAGGAATTAACATAATTGTGTAGGAAGAAGGGCTAGGCTCAGTGATAGAGCACTTGCCTAGGCTGCATTGAGGTCCTGAGCTCCAGTGTCAGCACTTCCGCAGCCACTACCCCTCACCTCTTCAAAGCCTTTCATTGCCACTGAGTTTCAAGGGAACAAAACTGAGATGTCAACTAAGAGAGCTAGGAGACAAAAAGGAAAGGGAAAAAAAAGGAGCGGGAGAAGGATGAGGAGAAGGAAGGGAAGGAGGAGGAAGAGGAGGAGAAGAAGGAGGAGGAAGAGGAGGAAGAGGAGGAGTAGGAAGAGGAGGAGATGAAGAATGTGGAGGATGAGTATGAAGAGAATGAGGACAAGGAAGAGAACAAAGAGGACAAGGAAGAGGAAGAGGGGGACAAGGATGACAAGGATGACAAGGAAGAGGAAGACAAGAGAAGGAGGAAGAGAGGAGGAGGGGAAGAAGAGAAAAGAAAAGGAAAAAAAGAAAACAAATTAAAGGGTTTCTTTTCTTAGGAAAGGATGATATAGCTGACATCTTGAATGTCCCAGCGGCTTGTGTGTTTAGGGCTTAGTAGCGTTTTGATGCACATGGACATGGTGGTAACTTTTAAGACCTGAAGCCTAGTAAGAGGTCTCTGCATCATTGTTCATGCCTTCTAAGGGCATTTCCTTACTTGGTTTCTCTTCTCAGCTGGAAGGTGAGCAGTTTTACTCTGCTGTGTGTCCCCTGCCATTGCCTTCTGGCAACCCACCATAAAGGCCTAAAAGCCTCTCTAACTCTGGGCTAGAAACCTCGAAAGCCTTTTATAAGGTATTCACTCAGTGATGGTAAACTAACACAGAGCATCCTGTTTACAGTCCTTTTGTTTAGAAGCAACATGATTTGACTTAACCAATGAGAAATACGGAGTTTATACTGAAAAGTTCGGAGAGGTACAGTGCACAGCTAGATCTAAGGTCACAAAGGATATCACTGCAGCCCCATCTTTCCGGTAGCCTCCCTCGCTTACACGCTCTTTCACACACAGTCTCCACAAACATTCTCTCTCTTTTCGGGTCTCATGTTTGTTTTCCTCCAGGCTGATTTCATTCTCCATCTACCTCAACAGCACCCGAGGGACCACGAACCCTCTGTAAAATCGAACATCTCCTTCTATGGCTCCATGATTGGAAGTAAACTTCCATTATACTTTGTCTTTATATCTTGGTGCCACATGTTTGCAGAGGGAACAGAGAACTCAGAAATTCTTGAGCCATATTATGGGTGCGGACCAAACAACAACAGAACCTTGAATTCTATATAAGGAAAAGGATGTTTTAGAAGAAGACATTTTTTTTTCATTCAAACGAAGTGAAGGAGAAGAGATTATTTTAAAAATAAAGTTCATTTTTCTTAGGCAAACTTTACAAATTCTTAGTTTTTGAATGTTTTGCTGGAGATTTTACCTTTTCGCCTCATGTGCTCAGGGCTCTGAAAATAACAAATTGAAAAATGCAAAAAGAAAGTGGGGAGAAATGTAGATGGTATGAACTTTGCCAGTTCAAAAGAGTCTCTTTCTTTGTTTTTTTTTTTTCTTTACAATGCCAATAAAATAAAATAAAATAAAATAAAATAAGGTAGGAGTCTGGAAGCCAAATTGGAATAAGTATGGTGAATAATTTCCTACATTATCTTCATTTAAAATCAAGTAGAAAGTATTTATGTACAATGAGCCGATTGTGAAAAGTGAGTGGTTCTTCTACTGCTGTTGTTTACGGTGAAGATTCACTCCATTTCATCATATATTTAATAAGAATCTACTTGGGGCAAAATGTCTGCTCTTCCCTCCTCTTGTATGCATCTACAATACTTCACCATATCTTTTATTCCCACAAGGTTCAGATAGCAGATGCGCAGAAACATGGTGCCAGAAACAAGGCAACCAACCTGTGACAGGGGAGGCCTTCAGAGAGTGAACTCATGCTTGCCCGAATTGTCCCAGTTTGAGCTTTGAAATTGCAATGATCCCAACACTCCCTTAGTTCCAAGTAAACTATTCCCTATGCTTTGATTGTGTTTGGTATGCAATTTGACATAAATATTAGAAGTGAATCCCATTAAGCCCCATATGAATACTTAATGATTATGTAGCTGGTCAGGGAGGAGTGTCTGCTGAAGGCAGCACATTTATTATAAGGCCAAATTTTACAATGGGTCTTGGGAGATTCAAAGAGATATTTTTAAGTACTCACTAAAATGAATAAATATTACATTCTCTACCAAAATACATTGTCAATTAATCTAGAGTTTTTTCATAAAATAGAGTTTCTCTAATAGTAGCTTATTGACTGAAATATGAAAAATATCATGATAGATTTCTAATATCCTTCTAAAATTTCCTGATTTAAAATGCCAAGATATGAACATAATAAAGCATTGACAGTCTTTTTAGAGGTTACGGGGGAAGCTGACCAAGCATACTGTCTATTCTCTGTCAAGCTGATTTCACATTGGATTGTCTCAAGCTTGCCATTATGAAATAAGCTCTTTCTTAAAGAGTATTCCTTCAATTCAGCTATGTGTATGGAGATGGAAATCTCCTCCAATTAAGGAGCATAATAGGAATGTGTGGAAAGCAAAAGAGAGAAAGAAAAAGCTTTCTTGGTTGCAGGGAACATGGCAAGGGCCATGCCTGGCACCATATATCCATTCACTTTCTTATATTTTCCAATCTCTTGGCCCATTAGGTTGAGATCATGAAGGTAAAGGCTCACTGATTTGTGTATGAGTGGAAGATCTCAGGCAGCTCAGAACAGATGTGAACTCTCTGCCATGACTTGGATAGAGGTGAAGAACTATAGAATACCATCATTATAAACAGAAAGGAACAAGATTCCTGGTTCCTCCCATGCCCAACTTGCAGCAGATTAGGACATAAGCAAGACAAAACCTTTTTCTCGAATCAACATTGTATTAAATTTTGGGGATTCTGACTTCTGTGCCACCAACCTATAAAATTGCTTGTTGATAAATAGGAAAAGTACCTGTCATCCTTCAAGCCCTTCTAGCATTTCTTCAGTAAAGATTTTGGTTCTGCATTCCAAAGTGTCGGATAGGATTCCTTAGTGTAATCAACACTTTGCCTTTATTTTTATTTTTAGTTAAAAATAAAACATTTAATTTTTAAATTAAAAAGTTTAAGTAGAATCTCCCTAAATACATCACCTGACTTCAGATTCACAATCCTTCTGCCTCAATCTTGCACATGTGGGGATTACAATGATTTTCCCACCACAGTCACTCTTACTTGGAAAATCGGGATTGCTGAGGTTTGACTGTTGCTTGCTTGATGTGCAAGGGTATTATACTTTTTTCTTTATGTGGCTATGCAGGGTCAGTACTCAGTTGGTTCTCTTCTCTCTACTCCCTTCTAGGCTTCAATGTTTTTCTATTCAATATTATAGATCCTCAACTTGCAAGCAAATGGGTGTATTGGCAATTCATTCAAATGAAGCTAGCCTTGGTAAGGCAGAGAAGTAGCATGTTGAGATACGTTTTCCCTTGATGGCAACCCTGCTTCAAGCTGTCACCATTCTGAGTCCCTAAAGCATTGATTCATTCCATATTGAATCAGATTTAGCTTTGCCATTAACTACTAGTTGCTTGACTTTAAGAAAAAGAATTGTAAACATTAAGTCTTGGGAACATTTTGTCTGTGGAATGGAATTAATGATATGTATACTATATTAATTTAAGTTCTGTAAACAAGGTAATTCTTATAGCAGTCACTTTTCTTTAAGTAGATAGAGAAGTATAGATGTACAGTAAGTATTAAGTAATTGTGTGAAGAGTAGTTATGAGTTCGTTTGAGTAGAAATCAGTAAAGAATGGAATATGCACTTAATGTACACAAATGTGTTCACACTGGACTGGTAACTGTAGATAACATGCTCACCTAGAGAAGGATTCAAACGTGAAGGTACGGACTATAGTGCAGTGACACTAGGTAATGTAGATAGAAAAACAAAGCATTATATGTTTTAACTTAATACTTAATTTATTAGATGTTATATTGATGAAAGTTAAGTTTTAGTATCTATAAGTAAGAAGATATTCCATCTGGTAATAAGGACACACGTTCCACTATGTTCATAGCAGCCTTATTCATAATAGCCAGAAACTGGAAAGAACCCAGATGTCCCTCAACAGAGGAATGGATACAAAAAATTTGGTATATTTACATAATGGAGTACTACTCACCTATTAAAAACAATAAATATATGAAATTCCTAGGCAAATGGATGGATCTGGAGGCCGTCATCCTGAGTGAAGTAACCCAATCACAAAAGAACTCACATAACATGTACTCACTGATATGTGGATATTAGCCCAGAAACCTAGACTACCCAAGATACAATTTACTAAACACATGAAACTCAAGAAGGAAGATCAAAATGTG
>LR753406.1:216425-245476 GCA_902729485.2 Mus minutoides
ACCAAAGGATGGATCCAATGACTGCGGCTGCCAGGGATCCATCCCACAATCAGCCACCAATCATAGACACTATAGCATACGCCAGCAAGATAGTGCTGAAAGGGCCCGGATATAGCTGTCTCATGGGAGACCATACCAATGCCTGGCAAACATGGAGGTGGAAGCACACAGTCAGATATTAGATGGAACACAGGGTACCCAAAGAAGGAGCTAGAGAAAGTACCCAAGGAGCTGAAGGGGTCTTCAACCCTATAGGCGGAAGAATAACATGAACTAACTAGTACCCCCTGAGCTCAAGTCTCTAACTGCATATATAGAAGAAGATGGCCTAGTTGGCCATCATTGGAAAGAGAGGCCCCTTGGTCATGCAGACTTTATATGCCCCAGTACAGGGGAAAACCAGGGCCAAGTTGTGGGAGCGGGAGGGTAGGGGAGCAGGGCCGGGAAGGGGGAGGGTATAGGGAACTTTCTGGATAACACTTAAAATGTAAATGAAGAAGTTATCTAATAAATATTGGGGAAAAAAAAAACCAAAAAACAACTTAAACAAAAAAAAAAAAAAAAAAAAAAAGAAGAAGTGTTGTTTAAAATGCTATTATAGCAACCGGGCGTGGTGGTGCACGCCTTTAATCCCAGCACTCGGGAGGCAGAGGCAGGTGGATTTCTGAGTTCGAGGCCAGCCTGGTCTACAAAGTGAGTTCCAGGACAGCCAGGGCTATACAGAGAAACCCTGTCTTGAAAAACCAAAAATAATAATAATAATAATAATAATAATAATAATAATAATAATAATAAAATGCTGTTATAGCAGAATTTTCCCATAATAAACTGATTAGGTAATAAAGATTACAAGAATTCAATCGTTGAGCAAAAGGAGGAGGTGGGCCTTCCAAGTCTGAGAGAGGAAGAGAGGACACAGAAGGGAGGAACCGCCTTTTTTGGTACAGACAGGAGGGAGAGAGAGGATTGGGATGTAGACCGGGTACTTGATCTGGTGCCAGATTCCACCACTACAAGATTTCCACCATAGAATAGTGGATGAATTTAGGACTATAAATTCCATGCCCATAGTATTATCTGTTGATGCTAAACTAAGATTGCGTGGTGTTTTCCATTTGTGGCAACTCAGGTGGGCCAGAGAGGTAACTGCAGCAGAGCACAGGCTGGTAAGAGCATATCTACAGCTGGCCAAGGGGGATCAAGAGAGCGATCTCAAGCTGGGCAGTGGTGGAGCATGCCTTTAATCCTAGTACTTGGGAGGCAGAGGCAGGTGGATTTCTGAGTTCGAGGCCAGCCTGGTCTACAAAGCGAGTTCCAGGCCAGCTAGGGCTACACAGAGAAACCCTGTCTCAAAAAACCAAAAAAAAAAAAAAAAAAAAAAAAAAAAAAAAAAAAAAAAAAAAAAAAAAAAAAAAAAAAAAAAAAAAAAAAAAAAAAAAAAAAAAAAAAAAAAAAAAGAGAGAGAGCGATCTCAGAGCTCTGGAGAGGCAGAGCTAGGATTTGTGGGATAGGCATTGGCTAGGAGAAACACGTGGTCTCGGTCTCGGGCTACATACAGAGCTGGGAACAGATCAAGACAGCCGGTACCTAGCCGGCCATAACATGCATTGATTTTTTATGATTGCTCGTTATCTAGAAGCTCTCATGTCCTGCTTCCTCCTGTCACAGCTACATACTGTGTTTACCACAGAAGATGTTTCATTTATCTATAGCAAAGTGCACATAGGCTATTCCATGATGTGACTCATGGTGTAGCGGAAATATTGTCACACCCCCACAATAGGAAAGATGAGCTGAGCCCCAACTTCTAGCCTGTGTTATGACATTGGGACCTTATGGAAATTATTTAAGTTTTCCAGGCCTTATTTCCTTCATCTTTAAAGAGTTTGGGGCATAAAATAAAAACAAACTCAGAAAATATTTAGATTAATAGTTCACAAATAACCTTATACAATAATGAATGCCTTCTACAAATTTAGTAATTTTACATGATGACTTGTTTCTGCTCCTGACTCTTGATTGCAATTCCTTTTTGTCCTCATGCTGCTAAGGAAAAACAAGACTCACCAAGGGACTAATTTTTTTCAGCATAATGAAGAAAAGTCCTTGAAGCGAGCAAGGTCACCAAGGTTGAACTGCTGAGTGTGTTCATCTTTCTTTGCTATGGTGCCACAGAAAGTTACTAGCATGAGCTAGATGTGAAGCCAGTCAGGGCCAGGTCTTACTTTTATGTGGCAGCCTTCAAGTGTACATGCAGATAAGAAACAATGTTCCCTGAGTCATCTTAAAGGAAGAAGCCTTGAGTTTAGGTCAAACGGGATGTTATGTCTGCTTTACAGATGTGTAAGAATAAAGAACCTTGAAATGCTAACATTCAAAGAAAACCTAGAGGCTGGCACAATAACTCAAGGTAAAGGCTCATAAGCCTGGTGATCCAAGTTCAGTCCCTAGGATCCATGTGATAGACATAAAAACAGTCTCGACGATGTCATCCTACTTATGTGTGGACACAGACACACAGAAACAGAAAGTATTCACATACATACAAAACACACACATACACTCATATATATATATATATATATATATATATATATATATATATTTATATTTATATATGTATATGTATATATATATATATATGTGTGTGTATATATATATATATATATATATATATATATATATATATACACACACACATTATACACATAAACATGCACACATACACACAGACAGGCACACACATAAACACCCATATATACACATACGTACACATACACACATATGAATAAATAATATGCACATTCAAACATAGACATACATACACAATACACACATACATACACAACTAAAGCACACATACAAAATACATGCACATACACACAAGTAAATATTATAATTTAGTTTTCAGAAATGAAAATCCAAGACAAAGTTTGAAAAAAAATCTTTGACAAATTCATTTCCAACTTTTACTAATTTCAAGTGTAAGATTAATATATACATACTATATATTAATTTATTAAACAGTAATTATTAACATACACAAGTTCATAATAAAAATAATGCAAGTGAATTCACTGTGTAAAAATAACTATTAATTGATATCAGCTACTTTATTTTTCATTTTGAAAAGCTGATTTTTAAATTTAGCATTTAAAATAAAAATGTAATCATGAGGGTCATGCATTGACAGCTACTGCTCAAATATTAAGACTTTCTATTTAAAAATACCTCAAATGAGTCAGTTTTACCCTTAGCCACAAAAATGCAGTTAAAGGATTAAAATGTCCTTTTCAGCTGACAACTTTACCTCATGTTTTCTGTACCCAACTAAAATGTCATCATCAACAAGTCCTCATCACTAAACTACCTCAAAGTACATTGCAGCCCACTTCATTCTCTTTGTCCGTGGGGTATAACATTTCTCAGCTCACAAACCCAGTATCTAAAAACAGCATTTACTTAAACTAAATTATCCAAATGGGATTAATTTACGGTTTCAACTCTGAGCTAAGGCATCATGGTTTCCACATTGTATCTGGCAGGGGGAGCTGCAGTGTGATGCCTCAGTGTGTAGTCCTGGCTGTAGTCAGCACAGTAGATGAAAAAATGGAATTCCACTCAAGACTAGGGATACAATCCAACAGTGGAAAGCTTGCCTGTTATGAATGATCCTTGGATATGATCATCTGGACCACAAAGATGAAAGAAAAGTGTGCTAAGAAGAGAAAGAAGGGCGGGAGACAGGAGAAAAAAGAATATGGAGGATAGAAAGAGAGAAAACAAGAGGAAAGAAGAAGAGGGGAGAAAAGGGAAGGGCAGGAGGAGGGGAGATAGTATTATGTTAAAGTGTAAATATAAAATAAACACGAGACTTAATGCAGAGATTATGTGGGGATGGAGAATGTCACCAAACCTGTGTTTTGGTACATTTTGCTGCCATTAACACAACACCATAGTCTGAATAAGATTAAAAAAAAAAAAAAGTTTAATCTGTGCTCACAGATCTGATTGCCTAAGATTAGCAGCCATATTTTGTGATGATTTCTGTACTACTAGCCTGGAAGATGATTTAAGGGCATTTCATGATGAGAAACAGGGAACACACATATGAAAGTTTAGGATGTGTGTGTGTTTGCGTGCATGCATCCATGTCTGTATCAGAAGGAGAACTGTGTATGTACATGTGTAGATGTATGTGCCCGTTGGTCTCCCAGTCTCTTGTTACAAAGTGACTAGGATTTAATTAAAGGAATACCACCCTGACTGCCTCTTCTGTCAGTCTCTTCCCATGTGCCCTACCTGTAAACACTATCTTTAGATTTAGTTTCCACTCTTTTACTTAACTATACAGTTTAAATGTTAACATAGGATTCAGAAGGGACAACCACAATCAAATCATGGTAGCCTCATTAATGATTTATTGCAAAGAAAAATGTATATTGATTATAGTGATATTAAATAAAACTTTAAATTAAACTCACCTGTTTCTTGTCACTTTTAAAAATGTTTACAAGAAATTATTAAATACATGTCTCTAGAAATAAGAGAAATGGAGAGTGCTGGTGGAATCAAGTTTTCTTAAATAATATTGAATTAAACAAAATCTGCCAAACTAAATATCCCTTGTGTCTTTCAAGTTAACTGATTATTTCCTTCTGTTTGGTTTTCTAAAGTAGTCTTGTAGTTCACATGTGTATTAAATGACATGTTTGTGTCTCTATGTGAAAGGACTAGAATTATTAAAATGAATGATAAGAACAAAATCTCTAAGAGTTTCTGAGAACAAATAGAAAAATGGGACCAAAGATATCAGGAAAGCTCACAGGAGGGAAAAACAGCAGATTCAGAAGCTGGGCTCTGGTTTCACCAGCTGCTCTCTGAGTGACTTCTGACCTTGACAAGTAATGTGCTCTCTGGGCTTACTGGACTCAGTGTCAAAATAACAACTAGACTAATCTCACTCAATATCTGACACTCATTGCAAATATTTCATGAAACAAAGAGTGTCACTAAATTTATAAGCACTGATGGCACTTAACTAGAAGCACGATATAGAACTCTGTAAGGATGGTGTCTTAGTTTGGGTTTTATTGCTATGAAAAGACACCACCACCATAGCAACTCTTAAAAAGATAAACATTTAATTGTCGTTTGCTTTCAGTTTCAGAGGTTAAACCATTATCATAATCGGAAGCATGGTAGTGTGCCAGGCAGATATGGTGTGGGAGAAGCTGAAAGTTCTACTTCTTGCTCTGAAAATAGACAGGAGGAGACTGGCCTTCTACTGGACAGAGCCTGAGGTCTCCTAAAATCTCAAAGCCAGACTACACAGTGATACACTTCCTTCAGTAAGGCCACGCCTACTCCAATGAGGCCATACCTCCTAATAGTGCAACTCCCTATGACTAAGCATTGAAACATATAAATATGTGGGGGGTCAAACCTATTCAAACCATCATAGAAGGGACAGATATTTACATGTGTTTCCCAAACAATAATATTTTAGGGGAGATAGTAGGTCAGGCATCTTCAGGCTGATTGATATATGAAGGATAGTTTGAAATGCTGAAAGGTGAGCCACAGAGATCTCATAATGCCAGACTAAGGAAACAAAACTTGCCTTTGAAGTTTCTTAATCTCTCTGCCTTTATGCTGCTCCAGAAAGTGTTTGACAATCTCCACAAACACATTTTTGCAAAGTACAGATGTTACTGGAAACTAGAAGTTAGAGGCCAGAGATGCTTGTTAGTAAGCATCTCCCATTGTGCCACCTCCAAAGCTTCCTCTGGTCAGAAAGTCAACCTTATGTCTGAGAATTCTGGTGGCAAGTAATCAGGAGCTATTGCAGGTTAGTGACCTAACAGGTGAGATTTGTTCCATCTGTCCTCAGCTCTGCATGCTATCTGTGAACCTTTAATCAAGAGATCTTAATGACTTGCACTCTGCTTCCTGATTTTGCATAGTCCCATGGTTGCAAACATTTTAAAGGCACATAATCATTATAGTGCCGAGAAATTTGTATAACTCATGTGGTTTTGGTTGACGCTTTTGAAATTTTCTTTAGCCTTGGAAAGAGAACACTAATTAACAGGATGGACCGACCTGTTCCGAAATGTAGAATGTTAATTTACAAATGACCTGAAGGTGAACTCTTGAAAAAGTCAAGAATGCGTTTCCACTAATTTGGGATGTTATTTCCAGTTTCTCTTTGACCTGAAAGATTCTGAAATAGTCAGAAGCAAAATTTATTCTCCTTGAATTTCTACCTGGAATTACAAATTATAGAATTAGGGGAATAATGCCATCCAATGTTTCAGATTTAAGATTAGAGCTCAAAAGTGAACTATTGTTTTTGAAATTCCTGGAACATATTAGATTTTAAATAAATATAACTTGTCTCTGCTCATGTGTGAGGTGGTTTTTTTTTTTGTTTGTTTTATTTTTTGTTGTTTTTTTTTTGGTTTTTTTGTTTTTTTTTTTTTTTTAGCTAAGAGTTTTGAGGCAGAAGCACATCTTGTAGGATTCTGGCTTTCCAAAACTGGACTGAAGATCATTGCGTTGGCTCAGAGGGCAAACGTGCTTGTCATCAAGCTGAGAAATTTGAGTTCTATCTCTGGGGCTCACACTGAAAAAGGAGAACTCACACACACACACACACACACACACACACACACACACACACACACATTTTCAAAATTAATTAAAAATCAAGGCCCAATTTACCACTTCCAGAATTCACTGTTTCTTAACTCCTTTCATGATACAGGTGGGGTTGACAGTGCCTCAAATATCCAGAGATATCCAAGGATCATATTATATAGGTAAAATGCAAGCTGGATTTTTATCCTGCTGCCTCTCTGGTAACCTCCATATCTCGGATGATGGAAGTTCTATGCATCCAATTGTTCACCTCAAAATTTTCACTGTGTTAAAAATACTACACAGACAACAGGCTCATTCTTGCCACCTCACTATCACACTTTCACCATAAAATAAACATTTTGTCCACCACATTACTATCACTATAAAAGTGATGTCTGTGTCTACGCTCTTGCCTTTGAATCTGTTCTTATCCTGGTCACCAGAATAATCCTTTTAGTCAGGTTAGCTACAAACTCTCCATTGGCATCCTCTTTTACTCTAGGTAAAATTTAAAGTTTTTGAAATGTCTTTGTATGGTGTCTTACTGTGGGGCATTGGGCTATGCAAAGACAGTCTGGTCTCCAGTCGAGCTGAGATCTGAACCCCAGGATCTGGTGGTGATAATACACCTATATGGGACTGAAGGAGTTCTCTCATGTCTCCCAGAACCCTGGCTCCTGTTGAAGTTACCGCCCCCTTAGCCCCAACGAGAGAACCAAGTCTATCAGTCACATAGACAATATACCAAGCTTCTGACCTTCAGGCTAGACTCCTCCCCAGTTACCTAGCAACAGAAAAGATAGCAGCATACCATAAGAGGGGCTGCTTGGTCCCACCTCGCTCTCTTGCTTTTAACTCCTTTTACTCCCATTACTCTCCTCTCCTCTCTCCTCCCTTCTCTTCCTCTCTTTTTCTTACTCTCTAGCCTTTCTTCTCTCTCTCTTTTTCTCCCTTCTCTCCTCTTGGTCATGGCTGGTCTCTCTCTCTTTAGACCTCCTTGTCTTTCTACAATAAAGCTCTAAAATCACAGACTGTCTCTGCTCATCAAGGCCCACAGCACTTGGAAGATGGGATCAGCTTTCTCCTAATGAGCCATTTCTAATCTCCGGATGGAAGGCCTTCCTGTGCTCCAGTCAAGGCCTTCTGTGCTTACTCTCGCCTGTGTGGGAACCTCTTTCCCCTATGTCCTCTCTCCCATAACCCCGAGGCTACATGTCTTCTACCTTTAGGATGTAAGCTATGTAAGCCACAACATCACAACATCTGATTTCCTTATATAGTTTCTGTGTCGCATAGTAAGCAGTTAGTAAACATTTCAGATGGAGCCACCGGGATCACTGACCCTCTAGGTGACATTCCATTGGCCATGCTAGTGCTTTCTGATGCAGCCCATTTATGCAAATTGAAACATACCCATCCCTTTACATCAGGAAAACATTTTCCCAGTGCATGGCTTAGAGTTTTTAGTCATCAAGGTAACTATTTATCAGTATAACCTGGAAGAATCTCATTTTTCTGCACCACTATTTTTCACAGTCACCAGAATCTATTATTTAATTCCACAGTGATAACAGTCCTATAAGAAATCAGGAAGAAGTTCTGATATTTAAAAATTAGAAAAGGCAAAGTGAAAAATTTGGAAGACTGTTTAAGGGTCATGAATTACTGAATTCTTCCCACAAACAAGCCAGAACTCAGGTTCTAAGCAATCACTTTGCCCAGTGAGGTTTTTTTTTTTCTTTTTCTTTTTTCTTTTTCCCCCGCTTATGGTACATTTGCTTCTCAGTAGTTAAAGCTTTATGTCTCACAATAAAAGGGGAATATATTCCAGGGAAATGAGATCCCTGTATGCTGAAATACTTTGCAAAGTTGTAGGAGAGAGCCAGGCAGTTAAATTCACCCATTCGTGAAAATAATAACTCTCTAGGCTTTAATAAGAGAAATATTAGGTGCTAAATGACAATTTGCGAGTAAGAATGAAAAATTAAGGCAGTATTTACTGAGAAGGTAGTAAAAGTTTAAAAATAATCAAACCTTTACACTTCTACGACCTCTGTTTCTCTAGAGACTTTCTCCTGGGTTTTGGTGAGGTCCATTCACAGCCTGGAAAAATCTTCCACAAGCCCTTCTAGCTTCCTTCTTAATAGAAGATTTAGACCGATGTCTGTTTTCTTAGTGCAATAAAGACTCCAGAGCTCCTGTGTCTAAGTTCTATGGGATTCTCAGAGAGATGTGGCAGTGTGGAGTAGTGGGAGTTTGGTGTAACAGTCTGATTTACAACATGTGCTGCAGTGTGGCTTATAGCTCTTTAGAGATAGAATCAACAGAATTCTAATACAATTTCTCTTCTCTTTGTATCTGCCAATGTAACAGCTGAGACATGTTGACTTTTACTATCTGACATGTCATTTACATAAAAAAGTAAACTTTCAAAGCTCCTGGCATCCACTTTGGATCTCCCTCCCCCCAAAAACCTATTATTTCTGGCTACACAATTGGAAAAATCCTTATAACTGACTGACAGTCTACCTTTCACAGAACCTCAGAGAATAAACTTACAATTTTAAATTTCTCTGTAAGAAATAGATTGAGAGAAAAAGAAAAGAAAAAAAAAAAAAAAAAAACCACCTGAGTCTCACAGGGACAAAGAAAGTGGTATGGCTCTAGAAGCAGGAGGGGAAACACAGAGCGACTATCTGTTCATTCTGGCAGCTCTGTCCTGTACTCCTAATCATCTTTCTCCCCACTTCCATTTAGCCTAGCCCCCAAGAGCTGTCCACACCATCTGTGGCCTGCTTCCCCTTTTCTTTTCTTTTTTCTTTTGTTTTTGGTGTTTTTGTTTGTTTGTTTGAGACAGGGTCTCTCTGTGTAGCCCTGGCTGTCCTGGAACTCACTTTGTAGACCAGGCTGGCCTCGAACTCAGAAATCCACCTGCCTCTGCCTCCCAAGTACTGGGATTAAAGGCATGCACCACCACTGCCCAGCTGCTTCCTCTTTTCTGGATGGCTGTTTGTTTTGTTATTTTATTAAAATGCAGTCTCTCCAGTGGCACAAATGTTGTCTAAGTTCAACCCTCCTTCTGGGCACTAGGGCTCTGCTTTTAAACTTCAATTCGCACCTTGATTTTTATTTTTTATACTTCCTGGCACTTTGCTATTCCTGTGTGACCATCTTCAGTTGTTTAACTCCTGCAGAAGTTTTATGGCTTGAATTGATTTGAATCTTCATAGCAGATTCCACATAGTGAAGAGCTAAACATACACGGTACACAAAAGTGACCTGTAACTTCTTTGATGTTTCTACACCTTTCCCATTCTCTGAGTCTGTAATTGCCAAAAATTAAAAATAAAATTTATAGTGGCATGAAAATCCTTTTCTGATGTGGAGCCCGTCTACCTTTTCAGATTCATTTCATATTTTCATTATATCCAAATCGCATCTCATACATAGAAACATATGTCGCTGAGCTCAGAATAATCCAGCTTGTTTTGCTTTATACATTCATGAGTCTTTGTCTTCTACTGAACAATGAGCTTGGATGCCCACATTTCATCATTGAAGAAAGTCTCTTTCTGGTTGCCTTCAGGTCACAATGTAGAAGTTTGGGCTATTCCAAAACCATGTCTGCCTGTATGTTTTCATGCTGCCTACTGTGATGATAATGGAATGAATCTGTAAAACTGTAATATATCCTCAATGAAATGTTTTTCTTTCTAAGAGCTGCCTTGATCATGGTGTCTCTTCAGCAATGGAAACCATAAGACACTTTCCATTCCTTTACCTTTACTTTCTTCAAATTCTTCTCATGCCTATCATTCCTTTAACATCTCACTTCCTCTTATTTAATTTATATATATTTAATAGATATACAAATTATATATGTGTAATATACACACACACACACATTATATTTGGGGTGTGTGTGTATAGATAGATAGAAAGATCCTGATGAGTCTGATCAGTGTTGTCTACATGTACATGAGCTGACCATGTGGTAATGGGTAACCAATTAGGGTACTCTTCCCTAGGAGGAAACTAATTCTTCTCACTCTCAGCATCCCTTAGCTGCTATGGTTCTTTGTCTATGGATAGGAACCCCATGGGTCCCCTTCCATGTCAGCATTTCTATTAGTGTTATCCTTGTTCAGGTTTTGTTTGGACAACTGTACTGTTGAGGTATCATGGACAAGGTTTCCCATTCATTTCTAAGACATATAATCTTATAGCACAAAGTTAGTCTTTTGAGTCTTCCAATCTTCTTGTGTAGTCCTTTATGATGTTTCCTGAGGCTTTAGTTCAAGGGCTGAGGCTGATCACTCACGTCTGCATTTTTGCAAGTTCTGGCTTCTGTAATAGTTTGTGTATATTGAAAGAGACATTTCTTTGGTGAAGAATCAGCGCTATAGTAATCTGTTGGCATGAGATTGAGCAATTAGAATGCAGTTAGGGGTTATATTGGTTTAATAAAGTAGTGATAATAGATTTTCTCTAAAGTTCTTGCCCTCTTTAGCCCCAAGTAGTTGGCTAGGCTTATATTACCAGACATGATTTCCCTTCTGTTGAGTAAGACTTACGTCCAATTATACAGCTGTTGTATACAACAAATATGTGAATGCCACTATTGCTTGACACATGTATATAACACAAAATTATGTTTGATATACTTGAAATATTATCAGAATTGTTGTAGCCTATCTAAATAAGAATAAACAATTGTTCAATAAAATAGTTATTCTTTTCTGTGCATTAAAGAAGTAATTAGTAAGAGAAGATAGAAAAAATTAAAAGAAAAAATAAACCACTAAGGGTTGATAAAATGGCTCAATGGATAAAGGTGATTACAAGCAAAACTGATGGCTTGCTATCAATCCTTCATGCCCACATGATAAAAGCAGAAAACAAATTTCTATAAGTTGTCCTCTTACCTCCACACATTTAGTATGACCCACTCAAGCACTTTACCTTATTTATTTATTTACTGTGGTAAGTAGATATTTATTTACCACAGTAAATAAATAAATGTGATAAAAATTAAAATATAAAAGTGGAAAAAAACCCACAAAAATCTGTTAAACTATTGTTCCATAAGCAATCATTTCATTTGATACAGTGAGGCATAAAATAAAATTATATTTTAGATGTGAGTATATAAGCTAGAGTAACACAGAAATCGGAAAATTCAAAAGGGCCCATAGGGGTAGAGGGCAGAAGGAGCTCTAAAGAGAGAAAGAACTGAACACGCATGCTGTGACAGGGGAAATCAGAAAGGTCTTTAATTGAAGGTAGGGAAGGAATATAGAAAGAGGGGAAAAGGAATAAATATGTTAGGAAAAACATGTGGAATCATTGTATGTTCACCTAAAATTAAATATTTGTATGTGTCTGTGTGTGTGCCTACACACATCGAGTTTGAATGATGTTCTGTCATTTAGAGTGATAGTGTCTCTCCTAGGAGACATAGATTACATAGCAAAGATTCTAGTATCAGGTGTGAAAAAACTCTTTTGAGTTGTTGGTCAAACGAGTTTAAAAGAGTCCTCAAACAATATAAGCCATTGCCGTTTTCATTGTTAGCCTTGCAGAATTTGAAAGGAAGTTCTTATGGCTGAAGACATCACATATTTCTAATACAGAATGTGGAGAAATCAAGCTAGAACTGATATGGAAGCCTCCTCCCTAAGGATTAACTCCAAGTATAGAAGGTGTTATGCAACTGCCAAAGGAGAAAAGCAATCAATAGATCTACACAGCTGTAAAGCCAGTGACCCACAACTACCAGTATGTAAATTATCCCCAAATATGCAATAATGGCATACATACCTTGGTGGTAGTTAACACCATTTAATTGGATTTAAGGACTACTCAACAAGAGAGAAACTCTTCTTTATACTAAACCTAGATCAATATGCATGCATTAGGACACCATAGAATTTAGAAGATAAATTACTACTACTATTTCATTAAACAAATATTTCTAGTGTCTTTGTAAATACCTTTACTTATACACACATATGAATATAGCTCTTGGCCTTCATAAAAAAATAGCAGCAACAAAAAGCATTTCATGTAACTGGCAGAGACCATTAAAGAAATCCACAGCCAGTCAAAATTGAGAGAACAATTTACCATGGAGTGCCCAACCGAAGTTGATTAATCTATAACACAAGCTCTACACCTAAGACTCAGGGACTATTATAGTTGAGGAGACAGAAAGATTGTAAGAGGCAGATAATCAGGATGGTTGCTGTGAGACTGTGTCCTCTGTATATATAGAGGGAAGCTATACCCATGAAATCTCAGTAATAAAGACCTGAGCGATGATAACACCAATTAACATGCCTATGTGTACATGGGAAATCTTACATTGCCCCATCTCTATATGAAAAGCTATAGGTAATTAAGAGAAGGAAAATCAAACTGCCCCAGGGATGAACCCCTTGATTAGTTTTCTAATATCAAGTGGCCACACCTTAAAGTATATACATATGAGAAATATTAAGTGGACTGAATAGATTGGACTGTGTGTGTGTGTGTGTGTGTGTGTGTGTGTGTGTGTAACAATAAGAAAAGATTTCGTAAATTTAAGAGGGAATCATGAGAAAATAGGAGTTCAAATGTGGAGTATGGGTAATTCTAAACAATGTTTAAAATAAAATAAAATTTTATTTGTGACCAGAAATAAGTCATACTTATCAACTAGGCACTAAGTAAAAGCTGAAGAACATTACCTCATGGAGTCTTGCCTTGGGTCTGTAGCCCTGAAATCTGCATGGATTTCGATATGGTAAGTGCCGCTCAGCATTTCATGCCTACTGTTCTCAAGAATTTCGAAAATCTAAAAACATGAAATCAATTCTGATAACATTTCGTTCTCAAGTTCAGAGAGGTAGAGAATGAAGAGAACTCAGAAATGATGAACGGGTGGTGAGAACTACTATGAACTGATGAGAGCTTCTACAGTCCACTACCACTGAGTACCAGATTCCCCTCAATATGAGAATCCAAATAGCCTGGCTGATCCATAGGCCCACCCCTCCTGGAAAAGGTGAAGACCCATAAGGCAGTGGGCACTCTGGCTCTAACACAAGGAAGCTCAATTTCTGGTTGTTTTTTCTACACAGGCTTTTCTGACAGGGGCCAGGGCTAACTGTGACATGGCTCAACCTGCTCAGGTTTCTCTCCAGTTTCAAATCAACACCATGTGTGCTCACTGAGTTCTTTTCTTTCTTATCTCCTTGACATCAACATTTCTTCTTTAATTTGCCTTGGATGACCTCCTGACACAGGCCACTGGTTTTGGCCGACTAACAGAACAGAGCCCATTAGAAATGCTTATTTTTCCTGGCAAAGCAAAACCCATGATGCACTGCTTCTTCTCAGAGAGCTAACTAATCTTAGCGCATATGCGGCAGGATTTACTTTGAAAAGACAGGTTAGTGAATGGGAGCTGTTCTTTCCCTTTGGGGAGCATCTGGGAGTAATATTCCCATGTGTCAATTCTGTTAGCTTCTGTCTCACCCACACCATGACACCTGGCTGCCAGACACACAAGCTGGCTTGTCAGACCCTGTGGATTCACTGGCCGCATAGAACGTCTTAGGACCGGTGTGGACCATGAGTGGAATGATTACCAGAAAAAAATATAGCGTTGTATTCTTTCTCAGAGACAAAGACCATCCAGGGAGGTGATCAGCCAGCCCGTGCCACTTTCCCCAGTGTCTTGCACATACTGGTGATCCTTTCGCTAGAAAAACAAGCTCACTTGTATTTCTGGCATATCTGGCTCATTTGTACCAGACATTCTCCGGCATCTCTATATATTTTTTCTCAGAATGAGCAGAGGCAGCTTTCATTGTTCCCTGGGCATGAATGTTCTTGTTGTTTTTGATAAGTTTCATGCCCTGGGAAAGATAGTTTATATGCTTGCATAATATCCTGGAGATGTTTTAATGAGGCTCAGGTACTTCAGCTGTTTCCCAGGAATGCACTTTTTTTTTTTAAATTCAAACCAGACTGAACTCATCAACACATGTTTCTTTGATGAATTATTATTTACTTGAGCTGACAAAGCTGTGTGATTTTTCCATCAGTCATTAAATCTGCCCTTTCACAGTTGGCAATAAATGTTGATTCCCCTCAGTAAAAATGGTCTAAATATGCCAGTAACCTACTGTTTGCTGTGTTTGGGGGAGGGGAAATAGCAGATCCTCTGATTCCAACAGGATATAGCACTTCACTGGGTTCCAGACTTGGAAATTCACCTTTCTGAAAATGTCCTCCCATGCTAAATACTCGCCAAGCACTTAATAATGTTGGATAGCTTTATCTCAGCAGCTACTCAGGGTTCAAGCACACTAAAGGAAATTAAAGGAGATAAGAAAGTAGAAAATCTCTGCCAATGATGGAAACAAGATGTAGCAGATCACCTCCCAGTGAACTCGACTGCTAAGGGGCCTGAGGGATGCTCAGGCAGATATGTCAGATAATCATTTTTGAGATAGGAAAGTATTATTTTCTTATAAAGTAAAAGTTCCAAGCCTATAGTTTTTCATCTTTATACTTCCGGGACTTGCCATTTAATATTTTTAAATGAATAGTTTTGCCTTAGGCCACATTTCAGGGCTAATGTAATATAAAGAAAATAAAATTATGCAAAAGTTATCCTCAAAAGTGGAAGAAATACCTCCAATTGACTGGGAGATGCTTTCAGGACCTGTGCCCAAGAGAACAAGCCAGAGGAAAGCAATGGTTCCAAAGCATAAGCCAGGGAAAGGCTGCTTGTGAAGCTAAGAACCTCAACCTGAGCAGAGCTCTGCCTTTCTTGGGATACAGTGTTCAAGCACTCCTTAAAGTTACTCAACTGAGGGGCAAGGGAATCAAGACATTTTTCCCTGGCTTGTTCTCCAGGAACTATTAAGTCTCCCATATGTATACTTTGCTCTGCCATAGGATATAGAAAACCAAGAAAACAGAGTGCCTCAGGCAAATGCTTTCAAGGTTACAGCTACATCTGAACTATAGAGTTTGACAGCCTGGAAATGGAGTTCCAGGGAACATGATAGGTACGCTCCTGACACATTCTGAGTGCACTTAATTGACCACTTCTCCCACTTTTACACACCCTGTATGTTACAAATTCTCATTGGATGTGGTACCTTCCTAAGCAAGCATTTTTGTAGGAGCCAAAACAAACAAACAAAATGTTCTGCATAAATCAAATAGATAGATAGATAGATAGATAGATAGATAGATAATAGCTAGATGACACATAAACAAATATATTATTAATTCATATTAATGAAATAGACTGACAAGACAACTTAGGGGATAAAAGCAACCCGGAACTTGAAAAGTAGACAGAACTGATACCCCAAATTGTCCTCTGAAGTCTAGATATACACCAGAGCATGCATGGGTACACACACATATGCATGGATGTGCATAAGCACACATACACACTCTCTCACACACACTAAATAAATAAACTAAAACTTTGTGAGGTAGACTTAGAGACAGCAATTAGGGAGAAAGATCTTGAAAGGTCAGTGCGCTAGTGATGAAGACTAAAGATCACTGCCATATTGTCCTCCCATTACAGTTCCTACCATACAGGTCACTGCTGTGCTTTTCCTCGTTCAGAAGCAGAGTTTCCTGTTAGGAATGAGTTTTGCTTAAACTAACAACAACAACAAAAAATGCATTGAGCCAACATCTGATACTTCCTTTGTTCTCACTGCAGCCAATCTTTTGAACTAGATCTTTCAGTCACACTCAAAAATGTTCTAGGTGATTAAAAAAAAAGTGTTGGGGACTTTATTCTGTAGAGCCTCAACTACTTGGCCTCGGGATTTTGTTCTTGTCTACATAGCTCTTTCTTCTGAGAATGCACTTTTTCTTTATCACCTCTTCCATTCCTCTCTCCAAAGGTCACAGTCTTTCAAGGCTGTGTTCCTCTGGTATTTCTTGAAGGCCCTAAGAAATCACTACACCCAACTTTGATAGTGAATTTCTCACTAAGCACTCCTACTTCATCCTTCCTGGGATTAAAGTCTTCTGCACTAACAAAATGAGTCTTAAGGAAAAAAAAATAAAACAACAACAAAACTACTGAGTTTTTGCTACCACCAGGAGCTACAAATGTCAAAGATACAGCACCAAACATAGGTAGTACTGTAATAAGCATCAATTTACTAACTGATGGGATAAACTATATCCTTAAACTCCCTCTGGGTTTTTGTTAGCTTGTTTTTAGAAGAAAATGTTGCATCTTGTCAAAAGGATATCCCTGAATCACTGTGGAAATTTATCTGGATCCTTCCTTGAACTTCTGTTTCTTCAGTAGTAACAGCCACTATCAACTTAAGGATACTCCTGAGTTTCCTCCCACCCCAGAAAGATCTAACTTACCTTTTACATTAGAATTATTCAACCATGAACTGTGTTGGGTATATAAAGTAAGAGCCAGATAGCTGTGCCTCCTAAGAGTTACAAAGGTTTGTCCCCTTCTCTCAGTTATTTGGGTATCTCCTATCTTGTCTAGTGTCAGAATGCTTTGTTTCAGAACTGGGATGATACATGCCTTGGCAAATGTAAACTGCTTCTCCGGTTCGTTGATCGTTATAGTCTGGTGATACTCTCTGGAGTTCTTTGCTAAGTAAAGAGTCTACAGTTCCTGCAGTGGGGAACATTTGAAAAATGCACTATCAAAATTATATAACAAGTGACAATTCTGGAATATAAATGTATACATTATTTAATTTAGAAATGATCTTTGGGCATGCTGTCTTCTCCTATCAACACCTTCACCATTTTGGCATGCTCCTCCCTCAAAAGAGATTATTGTAGGTCAAATGTAAAACTATATACTTTGATGAGTGAGAAAAGAGTAGGTTTGTAGATGGACTCCACAATTCAAAGGAGAGTAAATCATTAGCATGTATGTGGGCACACACACACTGTAGTATAAATAATATTGATGCAATGTTTCTCATTGGTACTGCTTTGCTAATCCAAGCAATCCAGTGTGAGGTGAGTTTTCAGGGTTTGGGGAGGATGAAGACTAGGTAGAGTATCATACTTAGTTTCTGGTCCAAGACTTATTGCTCCTTGGTGATTTGAGTGACATCAGACTAAAGCATCAACATGGAGGCACTTCAGCATCTTGTTTTTCTATTTATCTCACTGGTTTCATCTCATTTTCAAATGGCTAACAACACCTAGAGTTTCTTACAAAGTTCTTTACATCCTCAACTTATTTAAGATGAAACTTACTCATTGTGTCCATAAAGCTATTTCCAAAGTAAGTCTTTATTAAAGTATATAAGTAACTTGTCACAGATGTGTGATCTACTCTGCTCATTGTACTCTTTTGTGTTTTAATGATTGATTAGACACAAAACAAACAGAAAAATGTCATGACGAGTCTTAAATGTTAAGTCCTACAGAAACATCTTGGATCTTCTCTGCTGTTACAGATTCCTTACACAGTTTCTTGTGATGGGGATCAGGTTCAACTATGCAGTGTTTTGGTTTTGTTAGTGGTATTAGGTCATCAGCTCTTCCCTGTTTTACAGATTCCTGCTTTGGAAAGTAGATGACGAATTATCTATCCCCAATGTCTTCTTCATGACTCTTATAAATACCCAGAAACCTAATACGGTGAGAGAATTAGAAGCTGCTAAAGGAAGCTAACATTTATGTTCATGAGCCACATGAGAACCAACCTATTTTATGTCTAATTGGCAACAAGACAATTGGAATAAGTATTTATATCTATGTATACACCCACAGTCTTATCTGTTTACTTTAAGCAGAATATAGTGGGCTCAGCGTTTCCAACTTCTGATTACCTAGAATTGAAACCAGAATGTGAGAGTTCAGAAGATGATTTCCTTTCCAGAGCTCTGTAATGATACTTGACAACCTGGAATTACTCCAATACTCTCATTAGATTTCAACATAAGATCTGCTTATATGATATGCATATACAGATTTCAATGTAATATCTACTTATACTCTATGCATATCCATATACACATATGTTTTACATATGTTATATTAGATAGAAAATGTGCATCTGTGTTATATGATTTACAGGGAATATGTAAGTTTGCCTAATAGTAAAGATAATTCTCAGTTAAATATTAAGGAAGATTTTTTTAATTTACTGACCACTTTAAAAAGTAGAATTTGATGTCTAATAATTTTCTTCCATTTTAATATATGTTTTACAATGAAGTTTCTAGTATATGTTTCTCATTTGACTAGAAGAAAACTCACAGATAATTATAATTTCATTCAACATAATTTAGAAAAGTTCCAAAATACAAAAAAGAAAAGTTGGAAAAATAGCTACTTGGTATATCTATCTGCCTTAAGCTTGGGTTCTGTTTCATCCCTCTCCATAGAGGATTTAAAAGAACTTAATTATAAAAATGAAAGTAAAAGAATAAGTGAGACTGTAGTTCTATAAAAATAACTCATCTTAGTTACTTGATGTCAAATTGAAATAGTTTTTGTACCTGGAAGTCTCTAAGCATCTTTGTAGTTTTGTGATCAGAGTTTGATTTCTTGTAGGCTTTGCTTTATTTTATTTTTATTTGGGTAATTGAAGAAAAATGATGTTAATCATTGTATTTATCAGTCCCTTGGTTATAAAAAGAACTTGATATCTAAATATTAAAATAGTAATATTGATAACAATCAGTATGACCTGTTGGTTGTCTGAGCTATTACTTAAAATGTTGCATAAATTTGTATATGTATATTGCATATACATTTGTGTGTGTTTACATTGATTAAAGGCTTTGAAATGTTCAAAACTTCAATAAATGAACCAAAATTTATTATAAAGATATTAGATATATTAACATGAACTCTTTATTAGTCTGTTTTCTTTTACTGTAATGCCACCTTTGAGGTTGGATTGTTATAAAGAGATTGTAACTAGCATACGATTTTGAAGGCTAAAAGCCCAAGCAGTATGGTATCAGATCAGTGTTGCTCCCCACTGACTCCATGAGTTCATGGTAGGTGGGGCCATAAATAGAAGGGGTAGGTATGAAAAAGAATCCACATGGCTAGCCAGGAAGCCAGAGCATAGTGAGGGCCTCTTCCTACTATGCTTGAACCAACTCCACTCTACTTACTCAAGGTCCTATGAGAACTATGTTAATCCCTTCAGAAGGTATGAGCTGATGAGTCTCCAGATGGACCCTGCTTCTAAAACATCTTGTTGCCTCATAACACAATCCAAAAATAACCTCTTGGGTAATGTTTTTGTTTTAGCCATACTCAAATGAAAACAAACCCTAAAAATGAACAACACTATTCTTCCTGGAAGCTACCATATATCTAGGAAGATAATGAAGCTCCCATATCCACTGAAGAAAAGGCTACTCCACAGAAGTCAGGATGGTTTATCTAGCACCATTTGGAAAGAAAAAGAAACACTAGCCCTTAAGTTGCAAAGACATTTCTGTTTTTCTGGTTGTGGTAATGTACTGTACACTTTGTTCTTCATTCTTCTTTAGTTTCATGTGTTTTGCAAATTGCATCTTGGGTAATCCTTTAAACCAGCACAGTATGGAGTCAGAGATCTGAGTTCCCAGGGCACCTCACTTCACACTCTTGTGTCCCAGGATGAGAAATCCTAACTTAGCTTAGCTTCCAACAGTCAGCCTGGCAACCAAGCCTTCAGCAGGTGTTCCTTTATGGCCAAAGATTTTCAAAGCAGAAATTTCTCTGCATCTGTGGAGATGAGCAGGAAAACATGGTGATGGGTGTCAATACTTTAGATGAATAAAGACACTTAGCTGAATAAATATTATGAATGGTTTTATGTGGAAATCAATTAGTTTCTGTTAGAAATATGTTTTATTTACTGACTATATTAGACTGTCTCAGTAGTTATTATAAACAAACCAAATTTTATTACAATGGCAGTGGATACTATATACTGCATACTGTATACTGTATACTATATATTATATACTATATACTACATACCAGATACCATATATTATATATTAATATATTATATTGTATATTATCATATATTATTATAGATTATCATATATTTATATTAATAACAAATCCCTATCCGTCTGTTCCTCTCAAGCCCTTTGTCCAGCAGCAATGAATTTCCTATGGGATATAACAATATGAGAAATGATATCATAGTACTATGAAAGTCATTCATATTATCACTTATGTTTTTACACAATTAAGATATATTTGTTGTAAGTATTCACAAAATATAGGTAAGAAAAAACTACAAAATCACCCATAATAATATCATAATGATATCATTTTGAGTGTGATTATGCAGATTGAAAATTTACATACACACACACATGCTCACACAAGCCTGTAACAAGCAACCCAACGAGGGTATGTTTATGTAATTAGAAAAGCATTGCAATGTTGATTAGAATACTTGCTAGTTGAGTGATTGTCCTTTATTATAACTTAACTTCGCTCTGTCTTTGCTTTCTCAATTCTTAGAGCAAACACATATTATCTGGGGCATATGGTGTGACAGACACCACTTCCACCAAGCTATGGCGTAAGTCAAATAAAACAGTGTCTCTTTCCTATCTCTTCTTCCTACATTGGTTCTTTCCCTAGTCCAACCTTCATTGTTTTCTCTTTGGATTTTTAAATTGATTGGTCAATCAGTTAATTAAAATGACTTTGTTTTCAAAGTGTTTAATGCTGGGGAGTAAACCCAGAGTCTCATAAATGCTAGGAAAGCACTTTACTGCCAGGCTCTACCTACAACACTAAACTACGTTTTTGGACAACAATGTCTCAAAATAGTTTTGTTGCCTCTGGGATATAATGTAAATTTTAGATTTCTGTTTTTAGGAAGAAAGTTAGTGGTCTTTATTATAAGCAGCTATTTGGATAACCTCTCTCACCATTCAAAGCTCTTATCCAGTTCCCCCCAAAAGTTGAGAGCCTTATCCTAGCCTTCCTTCCTTTCTCTGTTTTCTGAAATCTAATTTTGTTTTAGAGGGTAGTCCTGGCGTTACTCCCAGTAACGCTATGGAAACTTTCCTCCAGCCATTGTTGGAATAGACTTTGCATGTGCTCTGTGGCTCTGCTGGCCACTATGTAGCTAGGCAGCAGAACCTGGGAAGCAGTGCTACAGAATCAGGAGAGCTCAGCAGCAACTTCTTCCAAACTTCTGGGCCCACACATAACTAGTTTGTTTATGTACACACACTCTCAGTCTTCAACATCGCAAAAGTACATGTGGGTGCTATATGCAATGAGGCAGAGACAGGAATAGCAAGAGAATAGCTTCGAAACCAATAGTAGGTTCTGGCTACTAGATGCACCCACCTCAAAGATGGAATTTATATGCAAGTCACAGAAACTTAGGACACCAGGAACCATCTGAACAGTGTCTGCAGGTCATCCCAGAGTAGGCAGGGGCCTTGAGTTGGGGCATCTTTTTACTTTGTTTTCAGAGCAAAGGGTGATTATGGGAAAGTGGTGAGGAAGGTAGGAGGGGACTGGGTAGTTTGAACCTTATCTTGAGGTCATGAAATTCCTATCATGTCAATTAGAAACAGCATATGAACCTAGTGGTCACTTCACCACTGCTCTTAGGATTTCTGAATAGAGTTATGTTCTAGATCATAAGGCAAGGGCAGATTCTTATTTTAAACTAGTATTTGAATTTCCTGATATGGGTTTGCTTGAGAAAGACCCTTATCAAAATGTTTAAAGAATTGCAAGAGCTGTTCTCTTTTTGAAAAATTCAATTTTGAAATAAGAAACTCTGGGTTGGAATGCTCCAGGCATATGACTTAAAAATGTATTTTATGTTGTTTTCCAAATTGTGTAATCCAGTGGTTGTTCTTTTTATGTAATTCTTCTTTCATAGTTCAGTGACATACTTAAATATTGAAACGTTAAAAAGTTAGAAAAAAAACTTTGTGTTTTCAAAAGAGGTAAATAAAAAAGATAAAAGATCTCTACCCTGTGACAACCCATGATATTTTTCTCAGTTGTTAGTCACGTTGTACAGCTGGCCATGCCCCAGAAACCACAGCCCTCAATTACATTTGCTTTCAGACATGTGGAAGAAATGCATGCTAAACCAATTAACCAAATTATGACATTTACATTTTCCCCCCAGACTGGCAGTGCCTGTGACTCTTCAGCATGTGATTCTACGGGAACCTGAACAATTATCATCAATCACACTGACCACATGCATGGTTACCTAGGGCTTTGAAAATGTCAAGAAATAAAATATAACAGTTTTTTTTTTCCATAAACTAAGCACACTCAGGGCTCTGCTTGGCAGTCTAGACCCCACGTGAGGAAAAGCCTCACATCTCATCCCAAGGCCACCGAACTCCACAGGCAACCAACTGCTCTGGGATTGCACATAGCTCTGAGCTGTGTCCTTTGTCCTATATTTGCCACTCCTCCTTTGTGAACAGGTTTAAAGAGTGGGCAGTCAGTCTCACCCAAAATTGATGACTTGTAATTATAAGAAAAAATGGAAATGGAATATATCTTAATATTAGTCTTAATATCCAGAGTTTGGGAGCAGAGGAGTACATAAATCTGTACCCATCAGCTGCTAGAGCACAGTGCATGTTTGACAGCAATGAGAGTACTGCGTGTTTGTTTATCTCCCAATTACACAGCGTATTTATAAGGCTTTAATAATAGTTTATCATTAAGCACATAGATGTCAATTGTATAAGCATTTGATAATCATTTGCTGTGACCTAAGCACTGACTTACAATGACTACAGAAGTGGATAGGATGCCTCTTGCTCTTAGGAAGCTATAAGATAGTGAGAAAGACATTAGCACCAGTGCCTAGAGAAGGCTGTGTCTAAATACTGGCTGAATCCCTGTGTGCAATCACATGAAGAAGACACAGATTTCATGAATCACAGAGATTATGGCCCTGACCCAGCCCAGTTAAGTGGGTTAGGGAACTATACTGATTTACTTTATCTCTCTACCTTCCCCCACCACATTCTTACCTCAGAAATCTGATTTCCCATGACTAGCACAGCAGATGGTTTTCCCAGTGACTAGAGATAAGAGGGGCAGAATGTTGGTTTTGTGTCTGTTGCTGTGAAATGGCAAGACCACAAACAACTTGGAGAGGAAATGATTTATTTCACCTTACAGTTCACAATCCACCCATGCAGGGAAGTCCGTGTAATAACTCATATCAGGAACCTAAAGGCAGGAACTGGTGCTTGAGAGTTTGTGCTCAATGCATTGCTACATTGGCTTTTGTATAAGCCCAGAACGGAGAGCCCAGAGGTGATGTCCTCCATAGGAAACGAGGCTCACCCACATTAATCATTCATCAAGAAAATCTTCCATAAACTTGCCTGTAGGCTAATGCATGCCTATAGGCTAATGCAATGGAGACCCTCTTTCCAGTTGAAGTTCCCTATTTCCAGACTTCCCAAGCTGTATCAAGTTTACAAATAATTGACCAGCAAAGGTGGTGATAAGAAGAGCTCAAGCTCCTCTACTTCTCTCCCTACTTTATGAGCAATGATGTCTATGTGATTTTTTATCACAATCCATAGTCCTATCAGAGACTCTTTTCAAAAATCCCATTCCAGTTTCTCAGACCCAGGCTCCTCTTCTTTTTCCCCATTCATCCTAGAGAAACAACCCAACATGCTTGGTAGACCCCAAAGTTTGCTCACATCTTTGTTAATTAAAACAAAAGAAAGAAAGAAAGAAAGAAAGAAAGAAAGAAAGAAAGAAAGAAAGAAAAGAAGGAAAGAGAGAGAGAAGAAGGGAGAGAGAGAGAGAGAGAGAGAGAAAGAAAGAAAGAAAGAAAGAAAGAAAGAAAGAAAGAAAGAAAGAAAGAAAGAAAGAAAGAAAGCCTTTCTAGTTACCTTTGAGGACATACTCAGTTCCTGGCAGGATTCTGCTGCAGTAACCCTCATGGGAGATAAGTGTTTGATCAGGTCAGTGATACTCATAAGGATCAATGCAGAATCACAAAACAAGGGTGAACCAATTGCAAGGTAAAGCTGCCCTTGGTTGGATGTACTTCCCAATAATTCTAGTTCACACAGAGCAGACTCCACCCCACCACAGCAATCTTTCCATAGGAAAATTAAATACATGATGACCTTTAGATTGCAAAATACACCCACCCTATAATTTAAGGACAATTTAAAAACAAAAACAAAACGAACAAAAATCTGGACACTAGAAGTAATTTATTTTCCTTTTTTTTTCAGTGTTTGTTTGTTTGTTTGTTTGTTTTTGATGCCTCCAGGTTATATAACTAGTTGGCTTCCTCTTAAAATAGATAAAAGATCATCATTTTAGGGTGTATTCTCTATATCTCAAAATATGAATCTCTTAACTTCCAATCTCAGATATACCAGAAGAAATCTGAAGAAACAGGCCTTCCTTGCAAGCTCCATGTGTTACCTTCAGATCATCCCCTGCCCTCTTACTATGGTCATGGGAATACAGTTTCCCAGTCCTTCAGATTTTTATTTCTGAAGTCTCTCACAAACCATGAAATGTATATTTCACATCCCATGAAACATGTATTTCATGCAATACACATCCTATGGTTAATTTGCCTTTTGTGATACCATAAGCCTCTGATGATATAAAAGTCTATGCTAATCAGAGTTCTAAGAGCTTCCCACAATTTCTAGCTCCTGATATCCACACATTTCAAACCCTATTCTAGCTAGGCTGTGAAGGAATTCTGCAGATGGAGTTATACCCCCAAGTCAATTGGTCCCTACACTAGAGACATTCCTTGTAGGACTGACCTTACCTCGTAAACACTTCAAACAGAGGTTTGGTGTTTTTTGGTTTTTGTTTGAATGTTTGTTTTCCATCTAGTTGATAAAAAGGAAGTCAGAGATACATGTTCCAACAGACTTATGAGAAAGCATGTACCCTTGTTGTGAGTTACTTTCTAGAGGCCACCGGGCAATAAAATTGTCATGGTCTGAAGTGGCCACTGCAGATTCATGTTTAGCAATCAGCTAGAAAAGAAGACCCCTGTTGAATGGTACAAGGAAATGGATTCACCAAAGTTAGTTTGCAAGAAGACTGCAAATATAGAAGAGAAGAGCAATTCAACCCAGCACATGAGATCCAATGCACAGAATCCAGTCACACCGCACTACCGCACAGCTTTATCTAGCATACACCAAAATATAGTTTTGTGGGTATTTGAAAGCTACAAAGATTGTGGTGATTTGGATGTGATAATAGAGACATATATATAGGCCATATTGTAACTCAATTGTTTATTGATATCTGCTAATGAGTGTTATTTTGCAGAATGAAATATATGTTTTATATGTAAATGTTTGATGATTGTATGTTATTCACTAATTTGCTTTATTAAACAGTATTTGTATGCTGTGATCTATTTGAAGAACCTGATAGATATTCATTTAATGAAGTCAGATTGGAATTACGTAACTCTTCTCCATTACATGCTTAATTTTAAAAGTTTCAGTTATTTCATGAACTCTACAACGGTTCATACTAACTAGCTCCCCTTATCTACAATCTGCCTTCCAGACAGAATTGTGCTTTGTAGTTTTGACTTGCAGTGTATCAAACAAAATAGTTTATAAAAATTCAAAACAAAATTTAACAGTAGTCAATAATAAACAGAAGCTTGAAGAGTCCTTTGCGGGTTGTCCGCTGCTGCCTCTGCTTCATCTCTCTGGTCACTTGTGGTTATCAGGGACAGGAAGCCCTACTTGAGTCGAGGATGATAATGATGCAAAGCAGAGCTCTTTGCCAATCTCCAAGTGGCAGGCAGCATGACAATAACTAAACTTTGGCTCTCCTCACTTGTTGAGATAATGGAGTGCTTTGATACTAAGCCATTAGCTAACCTACATAAGGTCCTTCAGACAACAGTTGCACGGCCATGTATTTGAAAGAGAGGCAGGTGGTGTACATTGTAGGGTTTATAGGAAAGGGAAGGGAGCAATGATATAATTATATTAAATCTCAAAACATAAAAGATTATTTTTTTAATCCATAGTCTCTGTAGTATGTAAAATGGAAAAATCTTGTAAGTATAGAAGCAGAGAGTGGTGTTATAGTTACCAGAGAGAGAAAACATAGAATACCACAATAAGTCAGTTAAAACATATGAAGTTTTAACTGTGAATAAGTCTAAAGTCTTAAATTATATTAAATAATGCTGTCTTATATTCTAGAAATTTGCTATGGCATATTTCAAAGTACTCTTTATGAACACACAGACACAAACACACATGTGAACATTAGGTAAAGTTGTGAGATAAATACATGAATTTTCTTATCTAGTAATTATATTTATGTATATATCAAGACACTATATTGTTCATCTAAACAATTTTGTCAAAGAGCAGACAAGAGAGTGGGCATCCTCTTCCCCTATCCATAACCAGATGTTAGGTGTATATAGTTTCTGAGCCCTTCCTGTGTTATCATTTTTAAAGGTGTCTTTTTAAAAGTTTGAGCCCTCATCTGGGCGTAGTGGCTTGTACCTTTAATCCCAGCACTTGGGAGGCAGAGGCAGGCGGATTTCTGAATTCAAGGCCAGCCTTGTCTACAGAGTGAGTTCCAGGACAGCCCGGGCTACACAGAAAAACCCTGTCTTGAAAAAACAAAACAACAACAACAACAACTAAAAAAGTCTGAGCCCTCTGTACTGCTGACTTATGTCCCAAATAGTGCCAAGTTTCAGATTTCCAAAAATTCTGCCCAGCAAAATTATGCACCCATTGTGTTAGAATCCTTTCCTGCTTACAAATCCATTTCATTTGCTGTCAGATATAGGATCCTATTTCAAGCTTTAAATGTAAGTGTGATTTCCAAATATGTGAATCATTTATTAGACAACACAGGGGCCAAATATGATGACGTATGCCTGTCATCCCAACAATGAGGAGGCAGAAACAGGATGGTTGCTTCAGGTTTGAGGCCATTTTGGTGTACAAGTACGTTCCAGCTAGCTAAGGCTACTAAGAAGGATCCTGTCTTTTCAAAAATTGTTTTTCCGCACAACTTGAATATGGAAAAATGATAGGTTAACACACACTAAGATTTTGGTTCAGAAAATAATTTCAGGAAGTAATGCCAACCGTTGTCCTTCCTGAAGACTCTCTGTCATCCTGGGAAGACACTGTCAGTCTCATTCAGTTCCTTCTACTCTACTCATCGCCACAATCCCTAATCATCACATCAGTGAGGAAGGCTGCTAGCTGTCCAGCACCTTTTCCCTGTTGTGTTGATAATAAAGTCATCTCTCACCTGGGACCCACTCTTACACCAGTTGTGATAAGCATTCATAGAAAATGTTTTTGATAAGTTTGTACAATCTTGGAAGCTAAAATTTTACAGCTAGAAAATGTGTCAAGTTATGAAGAAAAGTAAAAGAAACCAAGCTTCATGAGGCAAACACCCATTAAAAATTAACTTTTTCTTTTTTTTTTTTTCTGCTCAATCTTTTTAGCCATCTGGGAAATACAAATCAAAACTACATTGAAATTTCAGCACATTCCTGTAAGAATATTTGTTACCGGCTTATAACAAATGCTGATGGGTTATAGAGGAAAAAAAAAAAAAACTCTTACTCTTTTAGAATAGGAATTTAAATTAGCACAGCTGATATAGAGATCAGTAGAATGGTACCTCAACCACATGATCAAACTGTACCATTCCTGGGTTGTCTTAAAAAGTAAATGAAACCAGTATGCAAAGATGTTGGCTGCATCCCCATGTTTATTGTGGCATTGTTCACAAAGCCAAGGTATGGGGGACAGGCAAGGTACTCATAAAAAGATGAGTCAATAAAGAAAAATGGGTGCTAATACACAATGAAGTACTAACCACACATTTAAAAAGTGAAATTATATTGTTTTCTGAAAAATAGGAGGGGCACATGGAGGTCATCTGGTTAAGCAAAATAGTCCAGACATGAAAGGGCAATAATCACATGATAGGCAAGAAGCAAGCATTAAAAATAAGGGCTTGGGGGGATGGCTCCATGGTAGACTGCTTGCCTGGCATAAGAAGCCCCAGGTTCCATCCTGTGGGGCTTAAAATAATAAGTAAATAAAAGCCAAATAAACGTAAATTAATAGAAAGTAGAAAAAAAGACTCTTAAAGGAGGGGACCAGTAGAACAGGGGGAGAAAGGGACTATAAAAAGACAGAAAAGCTAGAGAAAGTACCCAAGGAGCGGAAGGGGTCTTCAACCCTCTAGGTGGAAGAATAACATGAACTAACTAGTTCCCCCTGCGCTCATGTCTCTAGCTGCATATATGGAAGAAGATGGCCTAGTTGGCCATCATTGGGAGGAGAGGCCCTTTGGTCATACAGACTCTATATGCCCCAGAACAGGGGAATGCCAGGGCC
>LR753406.1:245576-273800 GCA_902729485.2 Mus minutoides
CAATAAAGAGAAAAAAAATGGTGTTTCCATGTTTTCATAAGCTATTTTGTATACCCACTCTTTCCATTCTCTGGAATAAATACCTAGGAATAGAAAAAAAAAAAAAAAAGACAGAAAAGAAGGTGGCCATGATGAATATGAATGGACAAATGCTCCAGCATGTTTCCTTTAGGACTCTGGGCTTTCTCAATCCTTCTGCGAAAACCTCCTCATCTTCTTTCATACAGCCATTTGCTGACTTCCATTGCTGAACATGCCTGCTTTTATGAATACTCACCCCCAAAATACATAGATGTCTCTCTCTCTTCATTTCCTTCAGCTTGATACCTCTTGAGGTTTATAGTTTGCCTGCTTTTTTCCTCTCAAACTCTAGTGAAATTGTCTTGGAACTTTCTCTAAGTCTGTTTTTAAATTATTTTATTTTATTTTTGTTTTTTATTAGATATTTTCTTAATTTACATTTCAAATGCTATCCCAAAAGTTCCTTCTTCCTCCCACCACCCTGTCCCCCTGCCCACCCACTCCCACTTCTTGGCCCTGGCATTTTCCTGTATTGGGGCATATAAAGATTGCAATACCAAGGGGCCTCTCCTCCCAATGATGGCCGACTAGGCCATCTTCTGCTACATATGGAGCTAGAGACACGAATCCAAAAAAGAATCCCATATTTCCTAATAACAATTATCCCATTTTATCTTTGAGCAAATTTTACTGCTATGGGCTGAAAGTGTGTATTCCTCTCAAATACATATGTAGCCTCTAGTATGATGGTAATTGGAAGTGGATGTCCTGACTAATGATGAGGTAATGAGGGAAGGCCCCCATGATGTGTTTATAAAAAAAGACTCCATGGGCTCATATACCCTTTCTGTGTTAAGATATATTTCAAAGGCACCATTTTGAAGTAGGAAACAGAATTTTACCAGCATACACATCTGGCAGTTTGTTCCATTTGGACTTCTGAGATTCTAGAATTATAAGAAATAAAACCCCTGTTGGTTTCAAGCTATCTTGTTCATGGTTTTACGTACAACAGCCCAAATGGACTGACCTACAAGTCAGCCAGGTTCAGCGACTGGCCAGGTCAGATGGCTAGTGAGTATCAGTGCTGAACTGGACTGGGGCTACCCATGTTGTCATTGTAGATTCTGCTCCTTGAAGTTGTAAAGCAGTTTTCATAGCTATAGTGGTCACGTCACTTACAAAAACCAGCTATATCAAAAAAGAAAGTATTGCCTACCCATAATGCAAGTGGCTGGCATCAGTCTAATGATTCTCGTGACTGCCCATCCAGATGACCACTACAGGTTAACTTTGTTTTCCCGATGAACTTGTTGCTAGCTAACCACTTGCATTATGGGTATTTTAGAAGATACAAACATGGGTTAACACTACCTTCCTACTAGGTGCTAGATCCTGTCCTAAAGGAAACATGCTGGCGCACTTGTCCATTCGGTACCTGAAAAATAGGATAAGGATAAGGGAAAGAAAAACATGCACAGTGCCCATATTAGGAACTTCTTTGTGGCTGTGCTAAAACACCTTGACCAAGGCAGCTTGTAGGAAGAAGGGCTAATTTGAGCTTTTAGTTTCAGGAGAGCCCATAGTGGCCTGGGAGCCATGGTGGTTGGCAGCAGGAAACTGAGAGATCAAATGTACAACCACAAACAGGAAGCAGAGAGAAGTAGAGTGAGGCTATAAACCCTCAGGGAGACCAACCTAGTG
The DNA here is from genome assembly GCA_902729485.2 of Mus minutoides. Classification (NCBI taxonomy): domain Eukaryota; kingdom Metazoa; phylum Chordata; class Mammalia; order Rodentia; family Muridae; genus Mus; species Mus minutoides. Next base: position 247,302 of record LR753406.1, read on the forward strand.
AAATGTTTCCTCCAGTAAGGCCGCACTCCCCCCCCCAAAGAGCTCCACCCACTGGCCACCAAGTATTCAAATAATAGGTGGGGTGGATCATATTTCTTTTTTTTTTCCAATTTTTATTAGATATTTTCTTGATTTACATTTCAAAGGCTATCCCAAAAGTCCCCTATACCCTCCCCCATCCTCCACCCTGCTCTCCTACCCACCCATTCCCACATCTTGGCCCTGGCATTCCCCTGTACTGGGGCATATAAAGTTTGCAAGACTAAGGGGCTTCCCAATGATGGCCAACTAGGCTATCTTCTGCTACATACACAGCTAGAGACATGAGCTCAGGGGTACTGGTTAGTTCATATTGTTCTTCCACCTATAGGGTTGGAGACCCCTTCAGCTCCTTGGGTACTTTTTCTAGCTCCTCCATTGGGAACCCTGTGTTCCATCTAATAGCTGACAGTAAGCATCCACTTCTGTGTTTGCCATGCACTGGCATAGCCTCACAGAAGACAGCTATATCAGGGCCCTTTGAGCAAAATCTTGATGGCATATGCAATAGTGTCTGCTTTTGGTGGCTGATTATGGGATGGATTCCCCGGCTGCAGCAGTCACTGGTTGGTCCAACCTTTTGTCTCAGCTCTACACTTGATCTCTGTAACTCCTTCAATGTGTGCTTTGTTCCTAATTCTAAGAAGGGGCGAAGTGTCCACACTTTGTTCTTCATTCTTCTTGAGTTTCATGTGTTTTGCAAATTGTATCTTGGGTAATCCTTTAAACCAGCACAGTATGGAGTCAGAGATCTGAGTTCCCAGGGCACCTCACTTCACACTCTTGTGTCCCAGGATGAGAAATCCTAACAGTGACATCTGGTTAGAAAAAGAAATAGACACAGCTTATTGAAGATGAAGGAGCATACCAGAGAATAGGAGTAGTTCAGTCAGCAGAGGAAAAATACCTATAACTCTCGGGGCCATAGGGAGTACGGTCCTGTGTAGGGTGTTTACATACACCTACCTGCTTTTCTTACCAAGTATCTGTTGCTTGAACTTCTGGTTAATCTGATGTTCTGGTCACCAGCCACTACACTATTCCCACACCATAATGCCAACTTCATATGGCTGTTGAAGTAACTCCATGAAAAACAGGCCCTGGCACAGAAGACTGTACACAGATGTGTAAGCTCCTTACTCTCCACCTAACATGTGTGAAAAGAAGACAACCTCAATATGGACTTTTCTGAGGAGCTTCATATGCAGGGAGAGGCCTGCCACACTTGCCTTAAGGTCAGCTGCTGCAGGCCAAGGAGGTAAAGAGCCTCCCTGGGCCTGTGTCCCAGAGCACTCAGGAGAGAAAGGGACCCTATGGCTCCTGATTACAGTTCTTAGCTGTAATCATCCAATTACACCCGTTTATGTTCTATTTTGCTGCATCTGAAAGGCCTCCTGAGGAGGGGGTGTATCTGGATATCTAAGAGCTACTTTAACTTGGAGGTAAGCTGCTAAAAATAGTCCCACTATCTGTGGGCGGGTTTCCAGGAATGCTTGGGTTTAGAGCAGGGCAGCATTCTGCCAATCAACCTCTTGTCTCAATCACTTGGGTACGCTGTTGTCAGATCCCAGGGCTTGGGTCTTGTTTGTTCCAAGTGCCACAAAAGTACAGGACCTGGAAGGGAATAGAAGCTATTAAAGCAGAGTTGAAGATGAATCCTGGTTATCAGAGGTACATTTAAATCATATTAAAAATCTAGAACCACCACTACCATACCAGGACTCCAAAGAACTCTTTCCCTGTGAAAGAGATTATTTCTAGAGTCCCCTGCTCTTAAAAGGGGTTGTGTATTATTTTATCCCTTAAGTTGGAGATGCAGAGAAGGCTTTTTTCTCCTCATAAAAGTATAAAGTAAATCTAGTAAAAGTCTTTCTAGTAGAGATATAGATGCTCCTAATGACACTGAAGAACGCCAGCACAGAAGATGGTTTGGCTACTTTGTGTTTCTTACAAAGGGCAAAGACAAAGGTTGCTTAGGATGAATTTTCCTTGTCAGAAATTTTGAATCTGGCATTTTCCTTGAGTTTAAATGTTATATTAATAAATGGTGAATATAATTTAATGCCACTGGTATTTTCTAATTTAACTTGAAGTCAGTTATTAAAAGGTCAAGCATTACCAATGCTTCTTAGGGAAGAATATGACAGAAATGAAATTCAATGTATACTTCTTTCGAAAATTGGTACCTACCTTTAGTTAGCATTAAGGGATAGAGGATTAAATTCTAAAGCAGAATTATTAATTTCCTTTGAACCTTTTTTGGAATATATGAAAATATAACTTTACCTAGCATTAAGATAGTAGCATAATTATTGACCTATTAGACATATAAATGAAGCATGTGTGTTTTTTGTTTTTCTTAATCTAACTTAGCTATTAATTAAAGAATAACTAGTGACATTTTGGAAAGTTTTTTTCCCTGTTTTACTTTTGACAAAACAGATTGTGAACTTAATTAAAAGCATGCCTATGGAAGTAAATCTATAACAACTGTTTTGTAGTGGAGAAATAAATACCTTTACATGTAATAGACAGCAGGATTTTGAAGAGGGAATTGATTACACTTGGACTTCAGTTTTGTTTCAAATTGTTTATTTCTCTAAAGATGGGGGTAGGATCCTGACAAAAATTTTTCAGTGGGATGTTAATGAATCGTTTGTGGTCAGGTTCACAGACAAAAGCCCTTTATTGGCCTGAGTTGGGTCAGATTTCCAGACTTTCTTTACCCTCTCTCATCTGGGGAAGACAAAACAAGTCAGAGGAGGGGCTTTTCCAGGCCACCACTCTGCAAGGCTTCTGAGTAGGAGCCTGCAATCAAGAAAGCAGGATCTGGATCTGTTTCCTGGCTCACCAGGAATCTTGTGACAGGCACGTTCAATCTTTATTTGTTTAAGGCACGCCATTCTTGGCTTGTTTAAATATTCTACCAGAGCAGAAAAGCAAGTCACCAATTCTGGGCCTCAGAATTGGTCTGCTCCTGTAGTAGCTCTGACCTCAGAAGACATGTGATAGGCCAGGTCCTCCAACCTGCATTCTGGAGAACGATTGCTAAAGAGGGCCTTTCCTATTGACTATTAAATCTAAGGATACCTCAAATCTCTCTCTCTCTCTCTCTCTCTCTCTCTCTCTCTCTCTCTCTCTCTCTGTGTGTGTGTGTGTGTGTGTGTGTGTGTGTGTGTGGTGTGTGTGTGTGTTTTCGTGCATGGGCACACACTTTATACACAGCTGAAATGTTAGTAAAGTTCAAGAAACGATTAAAGGTCAGATGTCAAGCATTTAGCAGAGATTTTTATGTTCTTCAACATCCACTGTTCCCCCATAAACCTAAAATGTGACCACTCAAGTACATGTTGTTAAAGCAGGATATTGAGCTTAGCATATTGTGAAAGTATTGCAAAATAGCCTTGGTAAAATTCAGAAATTCTTACACATATTTACTTCTTAAATAAGATGGAGCTTTTATTTTCATCCTTTATAGGAATAATTCACTTAGCAATAATAAAACTTTGTATATAGAAGAAGTGGCATACATTTATGTAACTACATAAAGTGGTATATATATATATATATATATATATATATATATATATATATATATATATATATATATCACTAACCTATAATCATGAGATTACTTTAAAAATGTTTGAAGTAGGACTATGTCCCCAAACCCCTTTGACCTCAAAGAGCTTTGGTGTTGAAAGGAATCCAAGCACCCGAACGTATCATGACTTTAATTTTTTTATTTTAAGGCATTGCTAAAAAGAAAAAGGAAAAAGAAAAGAAATCCAGACACTAACTAATCTTCACACATTTTATGTATTAGCCTAAGACAGTTGATCAGATCCATTGTTCTTCTGCTGGGAAAGGAGACCTAGAAGCAGGCTTCCAGATCCACAGCAGGCTTCTTGTTGCTCTGACATTGATTGGACTGCTACAGAGATGATTCTGTCTCCTCCCCCTGCTTTTTGATCACCACATCTGTAAAATAGAAATAAGCAAACTTCACTGAAAATAGAAAACATGATCAAACGTCACAGTCATCTCCCAAGAGCCAGTGAATCTGTCAATTTGTCTCTAAGCTGCATTGAAATTTTCATTCCTGAGGGGGAAAAGAACAATAAAAATAAATAATAAAACTCACCAAAACAGCCATGGCTAACAAAAAGGGGCTGCTGGCTGCCTCTTATCTCCTTTCATATCACTTCCCCAAAACAACTGGGATTGTACACCACTTGGTAATGCTCAAGCCTTATTGTCATTTGACTGCATATAAAGCATCAAGATTTGTGGAGGTGATATAAAAACAATCATAAAATAAATCTGTTCTTTTGAATTTAAGCTAATGTTCAAATTCAAGTTCCCTACCATTTTCAATATTCCTTGTTTTCTGCCTACAGTTACCATCACATAAAATATACGCACTCAGTAAAGTGATGTGTAGAAATTCACAATTCTTTCATTACTTATTCTTAGATATCAACAGTCTTCCAAGTTTTAGGAAAAACAAATGGTCAATGATAAGCAAATGTATTAAAGTATTATATTAATTTAAACATTACCAAATAGAATTTCAGTCTTTAGTCAGAGAATTTATAATAATCTTTGAAATACCAAAGTTTTGAGCATCTCTGCTTTCCTTTGCTCTCCCTGTATCCAGGGCTGGAGAGAAGTCTCAGTGGTTACGATCATTTCCTGCTTTTGCAAAAGACCTGGCTTCAGTTCCCAGAACCCATATTTTGTGTCACAATCATCTGTAAGCCCATTTCTAGAGGAACAGATACCCTCTTCTTACCTACATGGGCATTAGGCACACATGTGGTGCACCTACATACATGAAGACCAAGCATTCATATACATAAAATAAAGGAAATAAACCTTAAAAATGTTAAGTTTATATCAGAGCCAAAATGTCTTATTTTGTGATTCAAAACAAAAATGTGCTTTGAAATTTTTGTAGTACTAATCTCTAAGAATAGTAGCAATTTGACCAATGGAGGGGGGGATAATAAACTATAATGAAAAACTAGAGAGGTTGAAAACATGTGATTTTTCCTGGCTTTCTCCAGTGGGTTTCTAGTTGGCCATTGAACATCCCTGTCAGTCCTCATTGGTCTCCAAATCACCAAGGAGGCAGATGGTAAACTTTTCAGCCAGCTCTATTAAGTTTCAGTTTAAAAGCTTGCTTTACTACGTGTTCTTTTATGAGCATAGTACTCACATATTAGAGGCATTTATTCTAAATATGATTTAAAACTAAATCAGTTCTAAGCAACCATGAAGAGTCCTGCTGCTGTTATTTAGCCAGTGACTACAATGGGGAAAAATGAGTTTTTCTGCTACTTGTCTGATCTTATAATCTGTGCAGGTGAGTCATCCTTAAGCAGTGAACCTCCAATAAACTAGCTCAAATCTTTCAAAGTGGTTTCACTGACACTACAAATGACAAGACAGGGATAGCAGACTATCTTTGAAATATGTTGTCTCACTGACTAATTCACAGAACTGTTTGGCTCAATGAGATACTGAAGATTGTACTGGTGTGAGATTGTTCTAAGCAAGAGTCCTTCCCAGACATTTCTGTTTTCAACAAATTCAATATTCCTTAGGACAAGAGTTCGTAAAAGTTAGGGCTAGCTATTATTATCATTTGACTTTGCTAATTAGCATTAGTAGTAATAGTAATAATAAATGCAAATACAAATAAACAAAAATACAAAAACCTGAATACATTTTACAGGATGAAGATGGGTTGAAACACACAGTTGATTTAGTGTTTGTTTGCCTATTTATCTTGCTGTTGTTTTGGCTTTTTAGAATAATCTCTCACAAATTACTCAGGCTGGTACCAAATTCATTAAATAATTGGAGCTAGCCTCAAACTGGCAATCCTCCTGCCTCCAACTCCAGAAGGCTGTTTCTGTGCAGCAATGACTAGCTTTGAGTTTCTTAATGACATAAAATAAAAGGTGGAAACACTCTGAAGGGCCACAAAAGACATAGATGCATAAAATGGGCCTGGTCTAACAGAATATGACATGTCCCAGGACATGTGATCTTGTGTCCCAGTTTTATTTTCTGTTGGTTGGTTGGTTGGTTGGTTGGTTTTTCTTGTTTTGTTTTATTGCTATGATGAAACCCATGAACAAAAGCAACTTGGGAAATAAAGGGTTTATTTGGCTTATACACCCATGTCACAGTGCCTTGTGGGAGGAATTTGGGGCAGGAACTGAAGCAGAAATTATAAAGGAACACTGCTTGTGCCTTTGCTCTGAGACTCATACTCAGCTCCCATGACTGAGTGCCCAGGAGTTGCACTACGGCCACAATGGACACAGCACTGCACTCAATCAGAATCAAAAATGCCCCCATAAGCCAGTTTGTTGGAGAAAATTTATCATTTTGAAGATCTAATATCATTGGAGATGTTTAGATTTGTTTCAGGTTAACAAAAGCCAACCAACCCATTTTACTAAGTCACCAATGTCAACCAGTTGGCATAATAATAAATAATAATAATAATAATAATAACAACAACAACAATAACAATAATAATGGTGGTTTGTTTCTTTTCAGTATAGAAATAACTTACAGCTCCTAGTGTGCTTATATTATTTATCATTCTGCTTTAAACCAAATCCTTGCTATCACTTGACTTGTTTATTTATCCAGTAAGAAAGTGTACAGAATACTAAAGTGCCATAACTGGACACTTATTCCTCTGTTCTGGAGGGAGAAATAATGAGAGAGATAGTCCTTTCTTCAGTGTTCCGTTTTTTCCTCAAGCTTCATCATAGTTCCATCCCAGGTGAGCCTGCTGACTCACGGCCTACTTTTCTAGGTCATCAGAATGTAATTATTAGCCTAATTGCCATGCTGGGATAATATCTCTAGATTCCAGAGGCTTTATTTGCAGAAAGAATACAGGGCTAGAGAGAGCAGCACTCCAACACATAAAGGAGAAGTGTATAATCCTGAACAAAAAAGTGTATGAATTGTTGGTTTTATTGGATGGGGCTAATGGCATGTAAAAAGGGGGCATACATTGAAAACAGCATAAATGTATCTTGTAACATTAACGAAGAGAAATGCCACAGCGAAGACATTGAGCTTCAGGAAGTGAACAGATGCTGCACAGGGAAAAGGACACCTCCGTGTAAGTGGGTCAAGGATGATGTTTAAGAGCGATCACCCAAGCCAGGCGTGGTGGCGCATGCCTTTAATCCCAGCACTTGGGAGGCAGAGACAGGCAGATTTCTGAGTTCGAGACCAGCCTGGTCTACAGAGTGAGTTCCAGGACAGCCAGGGCTACACAGAGAAACCCTGTCTCGAAAAACAAAACAAAAATAACAACAACAAAATGTGATCACCAGAGCCTGGGGAAGCAAGAAAGAGAAAAACACCTTACTTAGAAGCTGTAAAAAAAAAAAAAAAGTTTTGTGTTTCCAAGGTAACAACAAGCTTAAAAATAAATCACTTATAAAAAGAAATAAATTATAAATATGAGAGTTGCCAATATCTGTTTGGTGCTTTTTATTTTTAAGACTAGACTCTATTCATTGCCACACTCAATTCCCAGCATCCCTGAGCATCTGAACTAATTCATCCTAAGTGGCTCAGTAGAGTCTTCATTTCAATAACCTAAGCCAATCCCTCATATTTATTTCCATCTCTTCCCCTGCCCATTGAAATATCACGGGTCCCAGACTTCCTAAGAAAGTTTTATACTTGTGCCTGGAAATATCCCAGGAATCCATTGTTAATTCTACGTACCAATTTTTCTTTCATAAGGTATAATTTCTATTTCATAGTTGAGAAGACCAGAGTGCAGAGACACTTGATTTTTTTTCACTCAAAGAAACACATTTGCAAATACAATCAGAGGTTTGAGTTAGCCTAGGACTATCATTTGTCCCTTATATAACACTGTACATATATGAGGAAGAGCGCCTCATTCACTGTATGTACTGTGAAGTCAGGCTAGAGTTGAAGTCATATTCCACACCTGACTGTCCCATAGCCCACATACCAAAGAAGACCCGGAAATGACATTTCTGAATACTTCTATGGTCTGAGGTACTGTGTTAGATATGTCACTGATGGCTTTTGGGCTCTGGGGATGGATGTAAGGGCATGAAGCAAAAAGGAAGCTTTTTCTTCTTCATGCCCTTATACCATCATCAACATGACACTCATCCTTCATTTTGGTAGTGCCTACTGTGTTCCTTAACCAGGTCTCCACACATGAAGCACTGTCAACTATGGTATATAAGAACACATGATGATCCCACAGAATGATGTCACCCTGCGTTATGTCACAATGGCATTGCAAGTCACTTCACACCTAGCTGACATGTTTTTATATGGACCCTCTGGAATATTCAATTTTTTCTCTAAGACCCCAGACCATGTGTCTGGGCAATAAGGAAATTAAACACCGTGCTACCACATTAAAAATGAGCTCATGAGCCAAATAAATCAATATTAAAAACCATCTAGGATCTACCCCTAGAAATCCAAGAAAAGCCCGGTTTCTTTTTAGTTTGACCTGGAGTCATCAGATTCATACATAATTATAAACATAATGACAAGCCTGATATTCTCCAAGTTCCTTGGGCCGAGATTGAGAACTGAGTGCCAATCCCCTTCGTGTTCTACTTGAAGCTTGACTTTAATGCCATCCTATCCACACTTTACTAGAAATGTGAACCTTGGCCCCAGGTAGTCTCCACCTGCAGAGTTGGATTGTTACCAACAAATCTAAATAGATCTCATGAAGTGCTCCACCAGAAGATGGAAGAATATTTAGAGTATGTAAGAGAGATGATATTATTCTCAGCATTAATGAGAATAGTAAAAGAAAAGAAAAGACACAATGGTTACTTGAAGTTCTGTGAGTGAAAAATAACACAGGTCTTAGAATCAAGGAAATGGAGCTGAAGTCTAGCTATATGAAACTTGTTGGGTTTCCTAAGTTCTAGTTTCCTTACATTGAAGCTAAAAATTTTGCCTGCCATATTATAAATTGTTCATGTTGTGTAACATCAAAAGAAAGATTGTAGAAATTGTTGCAGTAAAATAAAATGTACATAGTATAAGCCTATTTACCATCAACCTTAATTAAAGACCATGATTCCAACGCTTTTAAACATATAAATTCTTGCATTCTAGAAATAATATAAATATTTCTCTATTATAACTGAATGTACCAAAAGATGTACAAAAAGATGATGATGCTCTTAAACTGTTCCTTCTATCTCCTTCCTAGTGAGTACTGATGTGAATCCACGTAGAAATAAGTTGTTCCTGAATTCAAGGTTAATGCATGCCAATTTAAGATTAACAAGCAAAATTTCAAGTGAGCAATTTCTTCTTACATTCTAAATTGATATTTGCCTCAGTCTCATCATTATGGAACAAAATAAAATGTACCTACACAAATATAAGTGGGTGTGTATGCACACATGGATTCATTCTAACATACACGTATATATTGAAAAGTATAGTTCGTATTAAAATCAAAAGTCTCTTTGTAGTTTATCAGTGTTTTTCTTGAACTTCTCTTGAAAGTAAATGGCTATGTTGTACAAAGCTTACTTTTATTTACAAAGCGCATCTTGTATAATAAAAAAAAAACACCTAAAAGAAACACAAGAAGATAAAACAGTGATCTTGCTATACACTAAAATTTTGCTCTGAATATTTCCAGGAAGTAATAATAAATAAAAATACCATTATACTTTATATAAATAAATATGACCACATATTAATAAAATTAATTATGTTGAATGTAAATAAATAATATCAGAGACTAGCAAAGTTCTGTAATATGTGTCAGGTTCATAGATTACATCTTGATGTTTAAAATGAAATGCTGTCTGCCATGTCTATATGGCCCACAGTACTTTTGCCCTCAGTTTCAAAACAAAACAAAACAAAACAAAACAAAAAATAAAGAATTTAGTCAATGTGTCAGACATTGGCATAAACACTGAACACCCCTGTACACATTCACATTACAATTGAGGATCATAGAAGCAATATTCAAAGCAGCGATGATATGGCAAGGGTAGATAAAACTGTTTTAAAACATAAATGGTCTTGATTCAACTGTAAACACCTAGATTTTATGGGTTTTCTACCCACATGAAGGGATGTTGCATAGCAAACCAATTCCAGATATAAACTCTAAGGATGTAAGGTTTGGATTTTTGTAAGGATCCTCAGAACTTGAGTGGCTAAGATTAAAATTTTTCAATTGAAAAGTGAAAGGCTTCAAAATCAATAAAGTCTCCAGAATTATCTTCAGGAACACTCCCAGATTGAGAAAAGATGTCAAAATCTTCTGTAGCCTAAGAAATATTTGAGAATCTAGAGATCACAGCTCTTCTCCCAGCATGTGTTGTATCAGGAAGGTCTAGAAACTCATGTGACTAACCATGGATGGAATTGTAATTCCTGAAGGAAACAGAAACATTTCAAACCATTATAAATCTCAGAGAGTAGATCGTATCTTTATCCCTGGGAGTCTTATACTAACCATTCTATCTTGTTTGCATTTGTTTTGTGTTTTCTCAACTCACAGAATTTCTCTTTGAGAAATTCTGGAGTTAAGAGTAATATGTTCTTGTGAGTATGTGATGGAGGTGCTTTTCAAAATCAGCATGCTTCCTAGTGATCAGAAAGAGCTCTTCAAAGGGACAGGTGTGCTACTCCAAGGCCCAAAGCATGTTCTAAACTCTTGCCTATAAACCAGTGGTCAGAACCAACTCAAACTTGTTGATAATTTCAGGAAACCCTGAGAGCACAGACAATGAAAATTTCCAGAAAACTTCAAATCTACCTTAGACAACTAGTTTTTAATTGGCAAGTTTCACTAAAGATGCTGAATGAGGATGAAGAACTTTAAGTAAAAGCCCATCCCTGTGCTACTGAATAGAAAACAGAATGAGATTCTGAAAAGGAGACTCCAAGAAACGAAACCTATGTCCAGAACAACAGGTTCTGAGCAATGGAGATGAGGCAAATGTCCACAGAGTACTGAGAACGATTTCCTTATCAACCTTCTATTTGCCAGTGCAGTAACAGCTTACCCCTCAGTCCAGTATTTCGAACATCAAAGGCTACATAGCTTAGCTGAACATAGCTTTTCTTTGGGTCTCACAGCACTTGAACAAAAGTTCCAGCTTACTACAAAAGCTATTTTGTCTCAGCCTCAACACAACCCTTATGGTTTTCTATATCTTGATAGAATGTGGGTGAAAAATTCTCCATTCACTTTAACTCACAGCCTTCTCTACTCTGATATCATCAGCTTCTTTGCCATTTATATCTATTAAATCTTTTCCTTACAATATTTCTCTTTCTGACTAGAATGCTATATGTATGTGTGTATACATATATCACCCCACACATATGCATATACATACACACTCATATATATGTGTGTGTGTGTGTATTTTTCTGACTATATCATGAATTTCTAGTTATATTTCAAGTTCTGCAAGATATGAGAATGTGTGTTGGGGGAGTGTGGGGGGTGTTTGCAAAACAGAGTAGAAAAAATATTTAGATGTGCTAAGGCTATTTTCCAGAGGGATCTCATTTTAAAGCCCTCAAAAGAATGGCAAACTACCAAGAATTCCTTGGTTTGGGCTGGATTGGCATGAGTGGTGCTCTAAGGTGCATAAGACTCTGGAAGTGGATCTTAAAGTGCTTTTCTTTTGTCTTGCAACACACTACCTCCAATAGTTCAATGACACTCTGATGCCTGTGTCCTCACAAGGGTCTCTCCCTGCATACTCTGATGTGGTGACTGTTGATGCCATAGGTTAGAGAATGGAGGGAAATTTGAAGCCTTCCTTCTCTTCTCTTACCATGTCATTAATTTTCATGAAAATAGGACTGACATTTGCTTATTATTAGAGGAAGAGTTCAGGGAGTAAGTAGAAAATGGGAATACTGATCCATTGACCCAAGAGACCTATCATGTACCTACAAGTAGTCAAACTTTCCATACTGCCTAGAATCAACCAAGATTCCTTTGCACAAGTATCTTCTAGTCTGTTAGGCAGGGTTTTGCATAGCAGAAAATGGACAATAAACAGACATAGAAAAAATTAACAATGTGAGCATGCTATGTGGCAAACATAGAAAAGCAAACAATGCCTTTCCACAATGTCAGAATTATCTGAATAACAACAACTTCACAGGATGAAGTAATTTATTTTTCTTTTCTTCCTTTCTTCCTTTCTTCCTTTCTTCCTTTCTTTCTTCTTTTCTTTCTTTCTTTCTTTCTTTCTTTCTTTCTTTCTTTCTTTCTTTCTTTCTTCCTTCCTTCCTTCCTTCCTTCCTTTCTTCCCCCTCTCTCTCTCCCTCCCTCTCTTGCTCTCTCTTTCTTCCTTTCTTTTTTCTTTATTTTTCTTATTTAATTATTTGTTTAAACATAGGGTTTCTTCTCTTTGTAACACTGACTGTACTGGAACTCACAGGCAGGCCTGAAACTCAGAGATCTACCTTCCTCTGCCTCCCAAGCACTGGGATTAAAGGCCTGCATTACCACCACTCAGTTTATATGCAGCAATTTTAGTTGCAACAATTTGCTACATATTTCCACCTGCTTTTGTAACCCAGATAAGCCAAAACTAAGTTCTTTTATTTCAATCTTAACTACTACTATTAGGCCTCAAATTACATAGCACAGAGTCAATATACCTATATGTGAAACAATGTTGTCTACAGGATACATATAAGTCAAAAAGGCTTCAGTAGAGTTCAAGAGATTCAGAAGCTGACTGGGAGAAATTCAAGTAGAGTCTATTCATAAGATATCAAACCCAGACCTATGAGTAAGCGGTTGCTGTAGGGATCAGGCCAAGAGAGAATCGTTTTCAGAATGAAGGTGTAGTCAGCTGCAGAAATATAAGGGAAGAGCTGAGTCAGAGCAGGAAATGGTGGGTTCAGATTGAGATGGCAACAAGGTTACAAAGACAGAGGGAGTTGCAAAGGCTGAACAACAATAAGGGAGTGATCTGAGCTGATGCCTAAGGGCAGTCAGGGATTCTCTGCTTCTCAGTCTGCGGCATATATACCAGCTGCAAGATGACATATTGGTGTAGGTCTATTGCTATTTCAGTGCTAAATGACCATTGTTTTGCAAGAAATATGCAATGTCTTTACGCCATTTTCACCCACTGATATGTCAGGTAAATGCCTAGGCTTTATTTATTTGATATGATTTTTATATACCCATACATTCCTATAGTCTCAATTTGCCCCATAGATTTATACTCTTTCTACTGTCAGGAAGAAAAAAAATATATCAGTTAGAGCTACTTGGTTGATGTCTAACAGAGTGGTGTTCATTTGACCAACTGTGAGCCCAGGCATCTTCCAGTCTCAAAATGGAGTTAAAAGCTGCTTCTAAAATGGAGTCTCTTCAGGTTATGGAGGTGGCTCAGTGGCTAAGAACACTTGCCACTTTTTTAAAAGACCACATTTGGTCCCCAGCACCCACATCATGGCTCACAACCACCTGTAAACTCCAGTTCTAGGGAATCCAGTGCTCTTTCCTGACCTCGCGGAGCTCCTGCATGCATGCGCACTCTCTCTCACACACCAGCATAAAATACGTAAATTATAAAAAATAAATTAGAGCCTGCCAGAGTAAGGCGCAGCAACAGAAACACAGCAACATTTGCTTGTACAGTCAGCAGAGCATTGGAGAGACAGGCATGGCTATAGCTGAATGGATGATAGATGATGTTATTGGTAGTTGCTTTAATGGATCCCCAGAAAAACACTTCAGGGGCATGTTAAGGGGAAGTGACTCACAGAGACTCAGGTTACCTTTGATCTCTGATAGCTCATGGCTGTTACTCTGCTCTTCTGAAAAACACTCTGCCCTTGCACTTAACTACTTTTGGGTCAGAATCTATAATTCCCACATCTATCATATTTTTGAAAAAAAGATTACAGAAGGTGATTACAATTATTCTTCATTGGGTAATCCCTTAAATCCACCAACATTTAGTGAAGTTAAAAACTGTCTGTAGTAGTGTTTCTGGACAGAACTCCCTTGAGTTTCAGGTTTTCTATTTTAGGTGGCCTTAAATGCTCTTCAAAGTGACATACTAAAACTTAAATCAGTTGTAGCAGCTTTCAACACCATGTTAATACGAGTTGCTTTGAACTTTGAGTGTCAAAGAAAGATGACCCATGCTGTGTAGGTGTTCAAAGCACAAATTAGAAATATAACATTTCATACATAAATTCTTTATTGAAAGGATTGCTCATTAAGTATTCACAAAAGCAAGTATTGAACCATTAAAAACTGAGCTTATTGGCTGGAAATGATTTTAAATTATTGTGCTTTTCATAACATACATTTTTATTGTACCTTAATATATATTAATTAGAGCTATTAAAACATGAGAAGTCAAGAATTTATGGATGAATTAATAAGGTACAATTTAGAAAATTCACACATGATAAGCAGAGAATACATGCCTATATGTATATATAGAGAGACATAGTTGTGTGTGTATGTGTGTGTGTGCATACACACCATAAAAGCATATGCCAAAGTGTGATCAGTATTTACTTTTAAATAATAGGTCCAATGATCCTCATCAGATAGATAAATTAGTATAAACTTCAACCAAAAATATGTGCATAAGAAATTACAGGTTTGTTTATTATTTTTATTTGCATCTCAAATGTTGCCCCTTCATGGATTCCTCTCCCAGAGTTTTTCACCCCATCCCCCACCCCCTTTTCCTCTGAGAAGGTGCCCTCCATCCTCCTTCTCTGGGTCACTGAGTTTCTACAGAATTGGGCACATCACCTCCCACTGGGGTCAAATAAGGCAGTCAGTCCTCTCCTACATATGTGGAGAGAAATTGTGGATTTTATTAATAGAAGTTTGATGGTTATTGAAAAACCTTAGTCCTACTTTAAACATCCCCACTGGCCCTAATTCTGCATGACTCCTTCTAAAGGATGCTTCCTTTCAGCATCAAAGAAGGTCAAAACCAGAAAGAAGCAAAGAGATCAGCCAGGATGGCTGTCCTGTTCACCATTAACCTGTTACACAAGTATACTCTATTGTGTTGGGCAAGTGTTAGCTGTGGCTGACTGGGTGAGCTTGGATCTAAGGCTGTGCTACCTCTGGAAATGGTTCTGGTGAAGCCAAGCAAAATTTATCCCAAAGGAAACCATCCTCCTCTCAGCTTACTCTGTGGAAGATGTGGGCTCTGCTGCTGCCAAACCCTGGGGGAGTTTGGGGGCGAGACAGGCTTAGTTCTAAAGGACAAGCATAGATGGCTGTTCTCTTTCTCTCTACCAGAATACCCTGCCCTTCATTTATTTCTCAAAATCTGGCCGTCAGCTCCTGGAGCGCAAGCATCTGCTCTCATTTAAAAATGAGTTACAGAGTATTAGGTTCAGCTTTAAACAAGAAAGAAAAAAAAAAAGACCTTAAATTTTGGGAAAAGCTTTTGTTTAATCACATCAAGTCTGTGTCACAAGCTGAAGAATGCCAGGAAATTCCAAGCTAAAGGCAAATACTTCATCCACAACTCATTCCACAAAGCCTGAAAACAGTGGGTTAGACACCAGAAAAACTCTGATTGTTTTTTGTCAAGTCAATTCATGTCATAACCTTGGCATTGTTCTCCCTTTTAATTTAATAATATGAGATTAAACTGATCCTGTTCTCCTATTTCTCATTAGTGCTGAACAAGCACTTTTGGCACACACAATTCAAATCACTGGTATGTTGCTTGGTGCCTCAGTATGTTTGGCTATGAGGTAAAGTGTCTTGACCTGTCATCTATCTCTGAGGCCTGAGAAAGAAATGATTTCAACATTCTTGCTCTTAGCCCATATATATAAATCTATCCTCAATGACATGTCTGCAGCTCTGAGGTTAACACAAAACCATGAGGCACAAAAAGGGACTGGAGGAGAGAAAAAAAAAATCTCAAAGGCCCAGAAGAGACTGGTGCTAAATCTTCTGCTTTGTGGTCAGCCATGGGTGCTGTGTTTTATAAGTGAGATGAAGAATGTCTGTGGCTCCCTTTTGGAAGTGGAAAGTGTTCATTTTTCAACTGGAGTCCTCTGAATTTCTGTACATGTTCAGAGTTGTACATAATAAAAAACATGGTACCTGCCCCAGACAACACAATCCACCTCATTGAGAACTTGAAATAAAAATAAAATAAAATAAAATAAAATAAACTTCATGACTTTGATGAGCTGAGAACAAAGGGAGAGAAAGGAAACTGACAGGGAAACTGATAGCCTTTCCACATGACGACTCTCTGTAGTTACCAAAGGACTGATCTGCCAAAGAATTACAGCCTTAGTAGGATAGAGTATCCTCTGGAACTGACCCTATTTCAAGATTAGCTTTCCATCCATCAGTAAGACCTTACTGAGGACCAATGTACTATACCTACTTATACCTACTACAAAGATAAAGATAGAAGAAATTTTGATGCGCTACTCAACTAATTTTATATGGCTTTACTGGATATAGAACATGAGATAATACAAAAGAGCCCACAAGAGCTTAGACATCTGTGTGTAGAACTGGCCAAGGTAACTCAGCATCCATTCCTGATATGGATAAATCCCTGTCTGAGCTACACAGAGTTGATTTCGAATGTCACGTTAATTATTCTTTCAATGGTATATCCTAAGCACTGGATACACAGATACATCCTGCATCTGTCTCTATGGTAGACACAGGTGGTGAAGCAGAAGGGATGAAAGAGAGAGAGAGAGATCATGAAGTTCATAGGAATACTGTGTGATACATGTTAACCACCACAGAGGTACATAACACACATTGAGGGAATCACATATAGTTGTTATAATATGATTTAAACATGTTCCGTTAAACAAGTGTCTAGAGCATGGCTCCTAGTTTGGTGGCATAGAGTTCATATAGACAGTTAAGAGATGTATCCTGGCGGTAGATTCTGAGGTCAGTGAGACTAAGAGGAGATTGTATATTGAGATGTCATTTGCCTCTCCTGCATGTGACTCTCACCATCCTCTCCCCGTGAGGATCTTCTAAGAGCCAGCGCTGTTCCTGAGCTTGCTGTCTCTAAAACAACAAGCTAGGCAACCCTGAAGGCTAATACTCATTGTCAACTCAGAATGACCGAGAATTCCCAAAGAAGTCACTTCTTAGCATCCCTCTGAGGGGTTATCTAGATTAGACTAATGGTGGTAGTCAAAAGACCCAGTTTAGATGCACTTGGAACCATTCCCTGAACTTTGGTTCTAGACTGCATAGAAAGGAGAATGTTGGCTGAGAACTAGCATCCATCCCACTCTGCTTCCTGATTCCAGGTGCAATGTGACATTGCATCCTGCTGCCATGGCTTCGATAGGAAAGACCTATATCCTTCATTCAGAAAATAAGAAAACCAATTAATACAGTAGGTAAATCTATTTTCTTTATAAAGGTACCTTGTCTCAAATATTTTGTTATAGTAATAAGAAATGGATTAATACAAAAGTGATGAAGGGGGTGTATAAAGGGCCATATTGGGACATCAAACATGGTCTGTGTTGGAAGGAAGCGGAAGTGTCATAGACTTGTTAGATTACTGGCTCTAAATCTTCCTGAAAAGGCTGTGCCCCTTTAATGCAGTTCTTCATGCTTTAGTGACCACTAACCATAAAATTATTTTCATAGCTCCTTTCACAACTATAATTTTGCTATTCATATGAATCCTAATATAAATATCCATGTTTTCTGATGGTCTGTAGGACATCCCTATGAAAGAACTGTCTAATCTCTAAAGGGATGCTGATCCACAGGTACAGAACCTCTGAATTAGTTGATCATAGAGTAAAGTAATGGCTATAGGCATGTCCAAAAGGGAAAAAAAGATAGTACAACATATGGAGTTGAAAGTATCTTGATCAGGTATCAGCCCTCTAATGGTAACTGCCAAGGATTTTGATTAGAAAACAAACATCTCACATCTTTCCCTGGATAAAAGATTATTATGAAAAAGTATACAGAAACCATCGCAATCCTGTCTTCAGATGAACACTGTGAACAGAATGGAAGAAAATGCATCACACATTTACAGTGCCATGATAAGAACCACAAAGGGGACAATGTGATGGCAACCTGGGAGATGATAAATAGTGGAGTCCTTAGGGGTCACCATCTTTCTTTGTTTAAATTCAGCACAGTATTCAATGTATGAGACAGTGTTCAAAAGTTCATATGACTAAGTATACAAATGAACTTATTTGTTTTGGGTCATTCAGTGTCTGGGAGGGAGTTATTTGAGTGTTAATAAATTAGGGTTTTTCTATTTGGCAACTGAGAAATTTTTCTTAAGGAAATAAAAGAGGTATCTACTCAGTTTGGACTGGCTCGTGCATTTTTTACCCAAAAGCTGGCTCAAATCTCCAATCTTCAAGAGTAAAAGAAAGCTCCAGTTCTTTATAAATGTGTCTTTCCCTCTGATGATTTATAGTACATGCTAGAACAAATCTCAGGATGCTGGGAAGTGAAGCATGAAAAGAACAAGAATTTACCTGAAGAATCTCTCCGAGTGAAGACAAAATGTGAGATTTTCCTTTAGCATGAAATACCTTTTAATGCCATAACAACCTATTCCTTTCAAAATGTCACTTTTGTATAGATTTTTCTATCACTAAAATATGTTTTTCTTTTGTATTCTCTGCTGAACTACATTTCCATTTCAAAATTCTGAAAACAATGAAAGATTTGTCAAACTATATCAAAATAAAAGAAAAAGTTCCTGTTAGTAACTTCTCTTTCTCTACTAAGAAGTAATATAAGATCCATCCAAATTAAAACTTTTCTCAAGGTCTGTGTCTGGAACTGATTCTGTGTCACAGCACCCAGAGCTGATCCTGTGCTACAGTTCTATATACCCAGATACAGCCCCTCCAGGTGAGATCTGGTCTCTCCAAGAGTGCCCGTGAGCACAGGTAGGACCATCAATTCTGTTCAAATTACTAATTGGAAGAGGGACCCTCACAGAGTCATCAGGACACTGAAATCAAGGAACAGTAAGGGACAGGACTCTTCAGTTTCCATCTGCCTTCCAGAGCTAACCCCATTACATGGCTCTCCATTCCCAAATTCCTCCCTGAGAGAACTGATCTCAGGCTTGTAGGAGAGGCAAGCCATAGTCAGAGACAGCAAGACCTGCTAACACCAGAGATAACCAGATGGTTAGAGGCAACTGCAAGAACATAAGAAACAGAAACCAAGGCTACTTGACATCAACTGAATCCAGTTTTCAACCACAGTGATCCCTGAATACTCCAAAACACCAGAAAAGAGAGAATCTGATTTAAAACTACATCTCATAATGATGATAGAGGACTTTTAAAAGGACATAAATAACTCCCTTCAAGAAATACAGGAGAACACAGGTAAGCAACTAGAAGCCCTTAAAGAGGACACACAAACATTTCTTAAAGAATTACATGAAAACACAACCAAGTAGGTGAAGGGATTGAACAAAATCATCCAGTATCTAAAACTAGAAAGAGAAACAATAAAGAAATAACAAAGGGAGACAACCCTGGAGATTGAAAACCTAGGAAATTGAACAGGAGTCATAAATGAAAGAATCACCAACAAAATACAAGAGATAGAAGAGAGAATCTCAAGGAAGAAGATACCAAAGAAAACATTGACACAGCAGTCAAAGAAAATGCAAAAATGCAAAAAGCTCCTAACCCAAAAACATCCAGGAAATCTAGGATACAATGAGAAGACCAAACCTAAGGATAATAGGGATAGAAGAGAGTGAGAATTCCAAACTTAAAGGGCCAGTAAATATCTTCAACAAAATTATAGAAGAGAAATTGCCTAATATAAAGAAAGAGATGCACATAAAAGAAGCCTACAGAACTACAAATAGATTGGACCAGAAAATAAATTCTTCCCATCAAATAATAGTTAAAACACCAAATGCACAAAGAGAGAATATTAAAAGCAGTAAGGGGGAAAGGTCAAGGACCATATGAAGGCAGACCTATCAGAATTACACCAGCTTTCTCACCAGAGACTATGAAAGCTAGGAGATTCTAAGCAGATGTCATATAGACGCTGAGAGAATATAAATGCCAGCCCATATTACTATATCCAGCAAAACTATAGATGGAGAAACCAAGATAATCCATGAAAAAATATTTACACAATATCTTTCCTCAAATTCAGCCCTACAAAGGATAATAGATGGAAAACTCCAACACAGGAAGGAAACTACACCATAGAAAATGCAAATAAATAATCTCCTTTCAACAAACCCAAAAGAAGATAGCGATAAAACCATAATTCCACCTCTAGCAACAAAAATAATAGGGGGTAACAATAGCTTTTCCTTACTATCTCTTAACATCAGTGGGCTCAATTTCCCAATAAAAAGACATACACTAACAGACTGGATATCTAAAAAGGACCCAACAATTTCCTGCATATAGGAAATAAACTTCAGTGTTAAAGAAAACACTACCTCAGAATAAATGGATGGAAAATTATTTTCTAAGCAAATGCTCCAAAGAATCAAGCTGAGGTAGCCATATTGAATGAAATCAACTTTCAACCAAAAGTTATCAGAAAGGATAAGGAAGGACATTTCATACTCATCAAAGAAAAAACATCTACCAAGAAGAACTCTCAATTCTGAACATCTGTGCTCCAAATGCAAAGGCACGAACATTCATAAAAGAAACTTAACTAAGCTCAAAGCACACATTGCACCTCACTCAAAAGTAATGCCAGACATCAACACCCCACTCTCATCAATGGACAGATTATGGAAACAGAAACTAAACAGAGACACAGTGAAACTAACAGAAGTTATGGAACAAATGGATTTAACACATATCTATAGAACATTTCATCCTAAAACAAAAGAATATACCTTCTTCTCAGCAACTCAGGGTACCATCTCCAAAACTGACCACATAATCAGTCACAAAACAGGTCCCAACAGATACAATATTGAAATAATCCCATGCATCGTATCAGGTCACTATGGATTAAGTCTGGTCTTCAATAACAACAAAAACAACAGAAAGTTCACATACACATGGAAGCTGAACAACTCTCTACTCATTGATAACTTGGTCAAGGAAGAAATAAAAATATTAAAGACTTTTTAGAATTTAATGAAAATGAAGGCACAAGATATCCAGACTAATGAGACACAATGAGCCTAGCAGTGGTGGCGCACGCCTTTAATCCTAGCATTTGGGAGGCAGAGGCAGGCGGATTTCTGAGTTTGAGGCCATTTTGGTCTACAAAGTGAGTTCCAGGATAGCCAGGGCTACACAGAGAAACCCTGTCTTGAAAAACAAAATAACAACAACAAAAAAAAACCCAAAAAAACAAAAACCAACAATAAACAAAAAAGAGACACAATGAAAGCAGTGCTAAGAGAAAAATTCATACCTCTGAATACCTACACATAGAAACTGGAGAAAGTATACAATAGTAACTTAACAGCACACCTGAAAGCTCTGGAACAAAACAAAGCAAATACACACAAGAGGAGAAAACAGCAGGAAATGTTCAAACTCAGGACTGAAATCAACCAAGTAGAAACAAAAGGTACTATACAAAGAATCAACAAAACCAAGAGCTGCTTCTTACCGCAGGGCACAGAGACAATATCAAAATTAACAAAACCAGAAAGGAAAAGGGAGATATAACAACAGAAACTTAGGGAATTCAAACAATATCAGATCCTACTACAGAACCTATACTCAACAAAACTGGAAAATCTGAATGAAATGAACAGTTTTCTAGACAGATACCAGATACCAAAGTTAAATCAGTATCAGATAAACCATCTAAACAGTCCAATAACACTAAAGAAATAGAAGCAGTTATTAAAAGTCTCCAACTAAAACAAGCCCAGGACCACTTGGGTTTAGTACAGAATTCTATCAGTCCTTCAATGAAGACTTAATACCAATATTCTTCAAACTATTTCACAAAATAGAAAAAGAAAAGAACACTACCCAGTTTAATCTATAAAGCCCCAATTACATTGATACAAAAACCACACAAAGACCCAACACAGAAAGAGTACTTCAGAGTAATTTCTCATATGAATATTGATAAAATATTAAATAAAATTTTCACTAACAGAATCTAAGAACACATCAAAATGATGTGGATTCAGGGATGCTTCAATATACTGAAATCCTTCAATGTACTCCACTATATAAACAAACTCAAACAAACCAAAAAAATGACCATTTCATTAGATGCTGAAAAAGGATTTGACAAAATTCACCATCCCTTCATGTTAAAACTACTTGAAAGATCAGGAATTCAAGGCCCATACATAAACATAGTAAAAGCAATATAGAGCAAACCAGTAGCCAACATCAAGCTAAATGGAGAGAAACTTGAAGCAATTCCAATAAAATCAGGGACTAGACAAGGTTGCTCACAATCTTCCCATCTATTCAATATAATACTCAAATTTTTATCTAGAGCAATTAGAAAACAAAAGGAGGTCAAAGGGATGCAAATTGGAAAGGAAGAAATCAGAGTATTACTATTTGCAGATGTTATGGTAATATACTTAAGTGACCCCCAAAACCTCACCAGAGAACTCCTAAACCTGATAAACAACACCAGAAAAGTGGCTGGATATAAAATTAACTCAAACAAATATGTAGCTTTTCTATACTCAATGGATAAATGGGCTGAGAAAGAAATTAGGAAAATGACACCCTTCACAATAGTCACAAACAATATAAAATATATCAGTGTGTCTCTAACCAAAGAAGTCAAAGATCTGTACAGCAAGAACTTCAAGTATCTGTAGAAAGAAATGGAGGAAGACCTCAGAATTTGGAAAGATCTCCCATGCTCATGGATTGGGATTGGTAGGATTAGTAGAGATGGCCATCATGCCTAATACAATCTACAGATTCATTGCAATCCCTATCAAAATTCCAAATAAATTCTTCATAGAGTTAAAAAGAGCAATTCTCAAATTAACTTTGAATAACAAGAAAACTCAGGATTGGGATAACTATTCTCAACAATAAAAGAACTCCTGTGCATATACCCAGAAGATACTCCAAGTAATAATGACACCATTATGTTCATAGCAGCCATATTCCTAATAGCCAGCATCTGGAAACAACCCATAGGTCCCTCAATAGAGGAATAGATACAGAAAATGTGGTACATTTTTACAATGGAATACTACTCAGCTATTAAAACAATGACTTCATGAAATTAGCAGCAAATTGATGAAACTTAAAAAAAATCATCCTGAGTGAGTGAACCCAATCACAAAAGAATACACATGGTATGCACTCACTGATAAGTGGATTTAGCCCAAAAGTTCATAATACCCAAGATACAATTCACAGACCTTGTAAGCTCAAGAAGAAAGAAGACCAAAGTGTGAATGCTTCAGTGCTTCTTAGAAGGGTGAACAAAATACTCACAGGAGGAAATATGGAGACAAAGTGTGGAGCAGAGACTGAAGGAAAGGCCATCAATAGACTGCCCCACCTAGGGATCCATCCTTTATACAATCAACAAATCTGAATGTTTTTGCAGATGCTGGGAAGTGCTTGCTTATGAGAGTTTAATATGGCTGTTTCCTGAGAGGCTCTGCCAGAACCTGACAAATACAGAGGTGGATGCTCACAGCCAACCATTGGACTGAGCATAGGGTCCCTTGATGGAGGAGTAGGAGCAGGGACTGAAGGAGCTGAGGGATTTGCACCCCATGAGGGGAGCAACAGTGTCAATTGGCCAGACCCTCTGGATCTCCCAGAAACTGGACCACCAACCATAGGGTACACATGGAGGGACCCATGGCTAAGGCTGGATATGTGGCAGAGGATGGCCTTGTTGGCCATTAGTGGGAGGAGCAACCCTTGGTTCTGAGGATGTTCAATGCCCCAATGTAGGGGGATGCTGGTGCTGGAAAGCAGGAGTAGGTAGGTGGATGGGGGAGCACCCTCATAGAGGCAGAGGCATGGGGAATGAGATAGGGAGGTCTGAAGGGGAGCCCTGGAAAGGGGATAACATTTGAAACATAGATTTTAAAAATCCAATAAATAAAAAATAAATAAAAAGAAAAACTTTTCTCAAACAAATAAACAAACCAAACACAAAACACAAACCAACAACAAACAAATCAATGATTATACATTTATCTCCTTCATTCCCCTATTCTTATCCTGCTTTTTGTTCTGGATGATCCAATTCTCTTCAAAACTGTACATTTGAAATTTAATTTGCTCTACTCTCTCTGATGAGTTAACCCAAAATAGAAGAAGTAGCTGTGATCTCTTTGCTCACTTGGTTGCTGTAGTTCATGCACTGTATGAAGTTTTATAACTGTTCCACAGTCAACATTTCTGGGAATCGGTTGTTATTTTTCTTAGCACAGGCTTTCTTTTAAGAAGCATCAACTAATCCATTTACATTTAATTACAATTCCCCATGTTGACAGAGGAACAAAACCATAAAACCCAACATGCCACATTTTCGGAGCTGTTTTCACACTGTGTTCTCTACCATAACAGGAAACAGCATATTCTCCCTAAAGTAGAGGCTTTAGGCAAAGCACATTCATACCCTGCCTGGTATGAAATAGGCACTCAGAGCGTGAGTTCCTTTCCTTTCATCTATTTGTGTATATTGCTGCATAATTGTTGAATTATCTACATAAGATGTAGTTAATTTAGGTTAAAAAAATTACAAGTGATTTCCTGATTAAAGTCTAGTAAGTGGATTTACATGAGTATAAATTGCAGATTTGGATTAATCCCCACTCATGCCTTTCATAGTCCTATTACCTAGGTCTCATTTCTGTATATGCTTTTTGTGCGTTTGTCCTCCTAACTGCCCCAACATTTTATGTCTATTGGTACACAAAGCAATGGATGTCTTTAAATGACACTAACTGATATGTGGAGAATTCTAAAGGGGAAAGTGAGATAATTGTGCTGAAAAGTGGAGTTGGGGCATACATTTCATCTTAAAAATAATACAACTAAGCTTTAACAAGGGAAAACTGCTTAGTGCTTTCTGACAACAGAAGTACTAAAAAGACAGCCTCCGTGATCTCGAGTTCAGAAGACATCTCACTATTATGGACACAGTAAAGCATTCTGAGCTCCTACAGTCAGATACTAATTATTCTTGGGCATGTTGCACTGAAGTAAGACTCATGAAAGACAGATGTTATTTATTGCTACTTTGTTTGTCTCCACTGTGACAAATGCCCGAGGGGAAAATAGTTTAAAAAGATGGAAAATTTATTTTGGCTCACAGCTTCAGAGTTTTCATGCGAGGTTTTTGGTCCTATCTCTGAGTCTGTTTTAAGTATGACATCACAGTGAAGATGTTGTACTCATTGGATTTTACTCTTGCTTCTCTGTAAGATACATCTAGGAAACAGAGAGAATGAGACAGTGAGGCCTCAGATAGGATTCATATTGTACACTCCGGGACATAATCCCAGTAACCTACTATATCCAACAAGATAATCTCTGAAGGTTTCCATCACCTCTTAGTAATATCATGGATCCATGAGTGGATCTGTCCATGGAATAGATCATAATAGCCAAGATCTAGCTACCTCTTAATGCCTGGATCCATTAGCTGTAAATCATACCTTCAAGATACTGGGTGATATTAAACACCAAATCCAAATAGCTGATATAAATTTATAATTATTAGTTACAGTGATAGAAATAAACCAGTTATCTAAAACAAGTATTACATGTTGGTATTTTTTTTTTGCTTGCATAATAATTGTTTTAAGTATTTCTATATTTCAGGATGATTTTCTTATAAAATAGTGATAGTTTCAAATGCATGGGTCATGTATGAACATTCATATAGTACAAGATCCAAAGAGGAAAAGAAATTGTTTTCATGGCCTACCAAAAATGTTCAGATCCTCTTTCTTCGGACCAACAGATCTTAAGAGGCAATGCAACGTTAAGACAGCTTGATGTCTTTACCAGACCTTCAGTTTTCTAAGATGTCTTAAGGATGGCAGCAATGCTGGGGATAAGTTAGCAAGGTAAATGCCTCAGCATCACCGAGAACCCAATGGATGGCCAGTGTCTCAACTGAGACCACTGCTTTCACCACTTTTTTCCAGGGTTTTGTTGGTGAGAATCTGTCAGTTCTCTATTATTCTTTTTCTTCTTCTTTTTTAATAGATATTTTCTTTATTTACATTTTTAAAATTTATTTATTAGATAATTTCTTCATTTACATTACAAGTGCTATCCCAAAAGTCCCCTATACCCTCCCCCCGCCCTGCTCCCCTACCCACCCACTCCCACTACTTGGCCCTGGCATTCCCCTGTACTGGGGCTTACAAACATTGCTAGACCTAGGGCCTTTCTTCCCCAGTAATGGCCAACAAGGCCAACTTCTAATAC